>NW_019167926.1:4554397-4689605 GCF_002303985.1 Durio zibethinus | reverse complement strand
CTCCTGCAGTGGTTTCTCTCCAAATATAATAGACAAAACAAAATAGAATTCTTCACAGGCCAAAGGATAGTTTCATAGATCATGCAAGTAAACTTTAATATCAGAATTAAACAAAATGACATAACGCTTGCAAAATTCAATGGCGTTCCTGTGATCTCCCTCTAGTTTTAGTTGACAATGGTGAAAGAGAAAACAAAGAAAAAAGTAGATTGGAGCTGTGAAAATCATGAAGTTAGGTGTCAAATATCAACATAAACAAAGCAAAATAGTAACAAGGAGCTCTATTTATTCACAACAATTCTGATAAGCATTTTGAACCAAAGATTTGTAGTGTGTAAACAAGGTTAGATATATATCTTGCCTCATCACCATCACGCATGAGTGAGCGCACTAACGTAGGTGCAGTGTAGAATATGGTCACCTTGTATTTGTCGACAATGTCCCAACATCGTCCAGGATCAGGGTAATTTGGGGCCTGCATATAACTTGTGGACATGTTGCTATCAATTGAAACACCTATAATGTAATAAATCAAAATATTTGGTTTAATGAAAATAAGATTCTTGTACTTATTAATGTCTGTTATACATCTAACAGTCAAAGTTTTAAATTTTATTTTTTGTTGGTATGCCGCAATATATTGTGATGGGTAGCATTTTACTACCTAGTTGCTTGCTTGATAAACTTTCAGAAACATCATATGACATGTTAAACCTTCCATCTACCAAGATGTTTAATCCAACATGTCCTAATGAACCAGGATTAGTTGCCAAAACTTGTTTTCTCCTTCCTAGACCTCAAT
Source organism: Durio zibethinus (assembly GCF_002303985.1). The sequence continues at coordinate 4,688,803 of NW_019167926.1, read as the reverse complement.
GACAATCCTAGAGAACCAAAAGTTATATCATAAAAGCTATCCAATGCCAGATCTATTTTAAATCTGGATTAGTTGCCAATCTTGGAAGCTTAATCTCTTTTTCCATGTCAAATAGGAATTGTGAACCCTTACCCCCTCGTACACAACAACTGTTGCTCCATTAAGCATGGGCCCATAAGTGACATAACTGTGCCCAGTAATCCAACCACAGTCAGCTGTGCACCTAAAATCAAGTTAAAAGATATGTCAAGTAAGACCCAGCATCAATAGATTACTAAACAGCAAGCATTTCTAAAATTTCAAAAAAATAAGGGTGCAGAGTATCCAAAGTACCAGTAAACATCAGACTCTTTGTAGTCAAATGCATACTTAAATGTTGTAGCTGTGTACACCATATATCCTCCGGTTGTATGGAGTACGCCCTTTTAAAAGTTCATATGCATAAGAAAGGAAAATGAGAAACTACATAAAATACTCCAATCAAGCAAAATAAACACCTTTGGCTTCCCAGTGCTCCCACTAGTATACAGTAGAAAAAGGGGATCTTCTGCATCAACCCACTCAACATCACAAGTAGTTGGATATTTTGGGACAACCTCCTAGAAGAAAATTATGAAAATCAGCATTCCACAACTAAACAAACTGCTAATGTAAAATTATGGTCACTGGACAGGAACCACCAAAATGTCCAATACTTTTCTGTTTTTACACTAACCTCCCACCATATATCTCTACCTTCCTGCCATTTAGTGCTTTCCTTTTTCAATGCCGATTGGTTTTCATAAGTTAAGCATGTACCTGATCAAAAGATGATATCACCATAGATAGATAAGAGATGAGTTACAAAAATGAATCAAATAGTGTGTCATTGATGATGACAATCAGTGCAGCAACTTGAGTTAGCTGTTGATGTTGGTTGCTAAAAGTTAAGTACTCAGCCAGCAACCTGATTAACATCATCATGCTCTACATGGGGCTCTACATCTGGTTATGTTAAGCCAGATCTGACTAACAGATGGTACTCTCCAACAGTTATGTCAGGGAAACTGGCAACCACCTGCCCTTTTGCTATTATTGAAGGGAACAGCAGTGCAAGGGAAGACTGTTGTACCCAAAATTTTCAATGAAATAGAAAATAAATGTTAGGTTAAAGATATGTGCTCCAATTTATCGCATTAAAAGTTGTAAGATTCAATACAGGAAATGGGTTTGACCAAGTCTGAATACAACTAAAATGCTATGGAGAAAACCATGATCAAATCAGATACCAATTTCTTAAAGTTTACCAACCTATGGAGACCCCATTCTTAGCAGATTCAATAAGGGCAGCATCAACAATGTCCTTGAGGTGGATGGTCTTAGGACCTCTTTTAACAGCATTACAAGTAATAACAACTTTTGGTTTGCAGTCCACAATTCGTTGGGCAAGAGATTCTGCAGAGAATCCAGCAAAGACAACCTGAAAGGACAAAGAGGGCGGGAATATATCCAATAATAAAGTAGAAATTAACAAAATAATCACTTATTGTTTAGTACTTTAGTTGTTTGACAATGTTCATCCTTTTTTATGTGCAAGAAGAGGAGGCATGTACCGAGTGAACAGCACCAATGCGCGCACATGCAAGCATGGTAATGGGGAGTTCCATTAACATAGGCAAATAAACAACAACAGCATCACCCTTTCTAACACCAATACTTTTCAGGTAGTTAGCAAGCTGGCAAGAAGATGCACCAAATCAGAGGTGATTCCAATTGATTAAGTTGTAAACATGCGGCTAAATTAATAAAAACTTGAAGACACCTGGCAAACTCGGTGGAGTAGCTGGGAGTAAGTCAAAGTGGCATCAAAGCCAATTTCGTTGGATTCCCAATAAAGAGCGATTTTGTCTCCTAGTCCAACATCGATGTTTCTATCTAAGCAATTGTAGCACATATTAGTGATGCCGCCTTTGAACCACTGGTATGGCCCAGAAAGAACAAAAGAAAGAAAGTGATTACACTTATGTTGACACAAATGTTAAACAAGACTAAGACAAAACATGGAAAATGTAGAGAGAGAAAGACCTCGACCCTGATATTCCCTTTCCTCACATCGAGATTCTCAGAGTAGACCTGATCTCCCCATATTTGCTTCCAGTAGAACTCCGATGATGCAATGCCAGACCAAAATCCAGCGGGGTCCTCGATTGACCTTTTGTACATCTCCAGGTACTGATCTCATATCGCCCCACAATATTTTAAGAATCATCAATCACAATTTAATCACTCAGAACAAGCTAAATCGTAGAAAAAAAAAATAGATATCCATTATTTTGTTTTCATGTACAGGCACAGCTGCTACTGCTGCTGATGAATTAAATAAATGTACTATTATCGTCACAGTTATATCACCAGTATTAATAAAGAAGAAGCAAAAATGAGAAGAAACCTTTTGGGAAGAAGGAACCAGAGCCTGGAGAGACAAATCATCGCTTGGGAAAACGAGGTCGTCCTCATCCGAAGCAAAAGCCTCGCCCAAGATGACAGCGTTCAAATGGGAAATCTTGCCGGCGCCCGAAGGCAGAGAGGCCATGGTTTCCACATGTCTCAAATGGTTGGTAGTTGTCAGATTCTTGGGAGAGGGAGATGCCATGACCAACAGTCCTCCGCCAACCTCTTATTGAAGATGACCCAACCCGTTTTTTGCCCGGGCTCTATTATAACGTTGAAGCTGAGGGAGGGGAATGGTTTGAGGGGTAAGTGGTCATTGTCATCGTTTTTTTCTTTTTCTTTTAATATTTTTAGCTAATTCTGCACCAAACTGCCTCACATTGTTTTTTTTTTTTTTGTTACTTTATTGTTTTGATATTTTAAAATATGTCTTTTTATGATATTTAAATTTTTATTTTATATTTTAAAATTTATTTTTTATATTTATTTTAAAAATTATAAAACATTTATTCATTAAAAATAAAATTTAATATTATATACATCAAAATCAACTTTCTTTAATTTCATGAAAACTAATTAAAGATTATCTATTTGAGATAAAAGAAATTGTAGTTATAATTTTCTTATTACAAAATGGACAGCTTTCCTATTCCAAATGTTTCTTCTTATATACGCACACTTGATTAACGATAAATACTTATAGCTAGTTATCTGTAGATGAACTGAAGAAGAAATAATTCCCTTGCTTATTCCATTACAAATTTACAATGTAATAAAAAAATTCTATTTATATAAGTGTAATTTTTATATTTTTAAAAATTTTAAATTAAATTTAAATTAAATTATTTTAATGTAAATTTTTTTTAAATATAAAAATTATATTAATATAAATGGAATTTTATTTAAAAAAAATAAAAGACTAGATTACCAAAAAAGGAAAGATTGAACTTTCTCAAATCAAGACCACGAGTAGTTATTTTGTCCTATTCAACTCCTTAAAGCCGCCCCCGGCCCTTGCCCAATATATCTTGTAGACTGCAGCTATATCTAATAACTTAATATAAAAGTTATCCCCGTTTTGTACCGAGGGACAACTTAGTAATGTAATATATATATAGGGGTAATTTTGGACTTTGGTTCTCTAAAAGCTTCATCTGCTTTTATTCTTACAATTTCTTCTTTTCTTTTCAAAATCTCGTTAAGCTTCGGTACTCTTAGCACCATCAGTGATGGAAAGAGGAAAATGATGCCTTAGAAACTACATGTAAGATGAAAAATCACTTTTATTTTTCTTTATTTACTGCTAGGTTTAACAGATTCTTAATTTTGATTTCAAACTGAATGAAGCTTCTGAAACAATAGTTTTTTATTTTCGAGTTTCTCTGACATTTTTTATTTGGAGGTGAGTTTCGTCCCTATTAAGGTCCAATAGCAGTTTTGTTTTGTTTTTTGACAGTGTTTTTGAGATGGGGTTTGTGTTTTCGGTTGTTTGTTTGCCATATGTAGAGAAGGTTGACGAGGGTTGCTTCTCTAATAACAATGTTTAGGTCAATTATCTAGCAAACAGCTTGAGAACAGATAATAAGAAATAAAAGAAGATCAAAACTGGTCCTTTTGCTATTCCCACATCAAATACTCCCAGAGAAGCCGTGGTATGCTAATTCTGTTCGATAATCTTTTTTGTGCCAGGATGAATTTGTTTTTGCATCAATTATTTAATTTATTTTTGCATGACCATTATCATTTTCGTAATTTTTTGTTAAAAATATAGCCTTTACAATGGTTCCTTCCTAGGTAAAGTCTCATTTAAAAAAAAAAAATTTGGGTTTTAGACCTTACAGCCACATCGAGTTGAGAGACGGAGAGTTGACCCTAAAACTGTGGCTTCAATCATATTGCAATGAGGCACAGGCGGATACACCTGCTGTAAGGACATATAAATTCTCTTATGCTAAACTCAGTTTCATGACAAAATTGACTGTTTATTTTAATGATATTTGACAGTATATGCTTGATGCAGAATTTGATACTTAAATTAGATTCTATTGTTACATTGAATCTAAGGGCATGTTGGTACCAGTTTTGAGTGTAGTGGATGATTTAATGTAAATATGATCTGTAGGTTCTAGTTGGAGAATGCTATAAGCTGATAGACATTCCAACGAGCAACTATATCAACAGTAAGATAAGCAAGAACTTTGTTTTGACCCAGTTTAACTCAACTTCCCTCAATCGACACCTTGCGCGCACGTATTATGTCAATGGTATCAATTTTGGGGATGGGTTGGTGGAGGTATGAAATCGTTAAGGTTAATAGAAGATCAATTTGCGACTTTCTACTTATTTCACAGGTAGAGTAAGATGGCTGGAGGATGATTTTGTATCAAGAGAAGAGAAAAAGAATTTCCTAATTAAATTTCCTGTTGAATATTGATAATCAATCTAGAAACACAGAATTAACTGTGATTTTTTCTTGAAGATAAAACGAAAGCCGCGCATTCTTTGTCAACTTAATTAGTGCAAAACTCAAGTTGAAATTTTTTTAAGAAATTCTGCTATCCAATCATACATGATCTGTAGTAATTCTATTGAGGGTTCGTTGATCGTTAGATCACTTGACAAAACTCACTTGATTAACAAGTTCTGGCTACCAGTTAGACATCAGGAAAGGCAATGAAAAAATGGTTCCGACGAATTGCAGATGTTGTGAGGCAATTTATATGGGTATTTGAGGTAGGAATTGCGAGGTTTATTTCTCTTTCTCATGTCATCTCAAACTGGAACTGATAAAAATGGGTGGGAATTCATGTATTTCACATTTCGTTCAACCAGAAATAAAATGTGATAAATCAAATTTATTATTGTTGGATGCAAAGAATAGGAACATTGAAAATATACTGATCTTGTGTAGAGATCATCTCTATCGAATGGATTATATGAAATTTCTACACTTATTGATTACTTTTACTCAACTTGACTCTTTTTTTTTTTTAGCATTACTAAAAGCTTAACTAACTTATTTGCAATGCCTGATAGAGTCACATTGACAGTAATGCTGATATTACAATTTCATGCATTACGGTGGACAACAAGTCTTTTGATCTTCTCTCATCTTAATAATGTAGTTTTAAGTTGTATATATATTTTCTCTAATTGTTCCCTATTAGTACAAGTTTCATGGTTTACAGTCATTGGATGAAACTATCCCTTAGGTATATTTTTGCATCAATTTTCTTTTGGAAAAAGAGTGATGAATTAAAAAAAAAAAACAGCAAAAACTATGATTTATTTTTGGATCTACCTTCCTGTATTATAACTTTGCATTGACAAATCTTAAAATTCATTTAAAAAGCTGACCATCAAGCTACTTTCCAACCGTGCACCTGATTATGGACTATTAAAGATAGATGGCAGAGGCCGTATTGTCCAGTTTGCTGAAAAACCAAACGGTGCTAATTTGAAAGCAATGGTAAACAACAAGAAAATGTGCTTAGTCCTGTTTTTCTGTATTTCTGAAATTCAACATTTTGAAGGAACAAAAATATTTAGCAGAATCCTATGAAAAATATATCATATGCTATGACTTTGAAGGAAAGTTTTGATAGTTTCGTACTTAGTTGCAGGTATCTTAAGTTTTGCTTCTGAGATGCAATTCATGTTTGACGTCCTACCATCTTTTTCTGGGTCTTTCTTGGTTTGCTGTCGTGATTTTACTTTCTGCGACTTTCCTTCTTGCTTTTTAAATCCTCCTTGGAGATGGTTCTTTATGAAACCCGGCCATTTATGTCACTGTAGAAGTCATCAATGGCTATTTATATCTATACAATAAATTAAAGCTGTCCCTGGCTTCCAATTTAAAACCAGGTCAACTTTGACATTTAACTTGATTTGAGGGTTAAAGATGTCTGTATTCAAATTAAAAATAAAGTTACTAATGCGATTCTTCCCAATTGAAAGGAGAATTAGGGTTAGGATTTTCAATTCCAGAGTTGAAATGGCGTGGTTGCTTCAATTGAATCCGATTTCTACTTTGGAATTACATAGGTCCATCCATTTTGATTAGGTGTTTTTTTCTTTTTTTTATATATATTTTGTGGAGAAATCTTATTGTGTATGCTGATTTCGGTTTCGGGAAAATTAAAGAAATAGGAACTATCTATAAGAAAATGGGTTTCTAATTTCTCTTTACGGTTTTTTTTTTTTTTTTTCAAGAAATTTTGATGCGCGTTGCTATCTTTTTCCTTGGTATTTGGTGGATACTGAGAAGATAATAATTTTTTTTCTTTGCCGATGAATTTGGATATGGCATAATGAATAAAACTATGGCTTCGATATTTAATTTTTAATTTTTTTGTATTTCCGTTTGGACTATCAGTCTTTCATGTCAAAATTTCATATTTTTCTTCTAAACAATTAAAAGAGTGTAGTTTTCATATTTGATCCTTTTTTTAACGTATTCTGTATGGTTTTTGCACATAATTTTTTAATTTTGTGCTTATCAATTTTGACATGGATAAGTTTCTTATGGTTTTATAAGTTATCTTGTTTAAGATTTCCTTTTGGTGATTTTAAATTATCTATGTATTTTTAATGGGAAATTTGTTAATTTATTTGGTTTTGAGTATGCTTTTACAATTTAGATGGATTTGAAAATAGAAAACAAAATAGCTACTATTCTTTTAAAAGATGCAGCTGAACTGAAATGACAAGTAAACATGGAAGGTGTTCATGTTCATCTCCAGAAGTCAAAAGTAAGGGGATGGACAAATTCAAGGTTCCTTATTGCAACTGTGCTTGATCTATAGCAAGGTTAGTTATTCTATTGCATATTAAGCTTGCATTTTCTTATGTTTGATTCTAGATTTATAAATGCTTTGCATTTGATGCTGAGTCTTCACCTTCTTTGCTTGCTAACAAGTTCTAGAAACAAAGTTAAATTGCTAAGAACATTGGTAATAACAATAGACAAACAATTTAATGGAATTTGACAAAAAAGTGGTGATTGATGCGCTATTCTATTAACACAAAAGTGAATCTAACTTTGATGGTACATTTCACGCATGTGTTTGTCTATTGGGAAGTGAATCTAACATTACCATTATTAAAGAAAAGGTACTTTATTTCACTATTCTTAGTTCTTGAAACTTCCTTTTGTCACCAATAAGTTAAAACAAGGTTTACATTTCTATTGTTTTAGGATATGGGAAACTAATAAATTATTTTTTTATTAAATGAGAATTTTGATAAAAATGCATAACTTGATAGGATTAGAATATGTCATAGATCATCCATAGATGAAGCTATAGTTTTTAAGTTAGTGAAGAGACAAATAAGAGAGCAATTTTTCAAGACAAATCTTTTTATTTAAAGTAGAAGTCGATGGTTATGGTGACACACATATAATAGAGGTATCTTCGTAAATCAATAATATTTTTCTTATCAAATTTCTTTTAACTATAATGAAATTAATTTTGTTGGGTATATGTTTCGTTCTTTTTTGTTTAGTTGATAATTCCTTAATTTTTCTATACTTTTAGAGCGTTTGCTTTTCTTTTCCTTGTGCTCCTAATTGATTTTTTTTTTCATAATCAATTATTGAGATTTCAGTGGTGAATTTTACATATGCAAGTGAATTTTTTGACAAAGATTCATAGCAAGTTGTTTGATATAGTATAATTGATTTACAAACAAGCATGTTGTAGGAGTAATTCATCAAAAAAGTGTAATTCCCAAGCCTTTGAGTAATTCATCAAAAAAGTGTAACTCCCAAGCCTTTAAAACAAGTTGCGTTGGCTTTTTTCAAGCCAACTGCTGTAAAATCAAGGTTTATGTTTGTTAGGATAATCTCATTAATCTTGAATATATTCATTTTGAAAGGTTTTTAATGTATTTTGCTCATAATTTATTTTATCAATGTTTATTCTAATGTTGTCTTTATTCTTCAATTTTTAAAATTTCCAAAATACCAATTATATTTGTTGTTCCATCAATCTGGACTCCAAGTAAAAAGAAAAAATTGCATGCATATTATATATAATTATGTATATGTATATATATATATATATTATAACCTATATTGCTACGGAGAAAAATTATTAAAAGTTATATATTAGATAAAAAATACAAATCAATATTCATTATTTTGTTTATTTTAAATATGTTATATATTTTTGAAATATCATTATTTTTATTCTCGTGACTAGTGCACGCATGCATTTTAGTGTATATAATTTTAGATGTTGAAATTTTCCATCTTTCATCGTAACCACACAAAAAGCATACAAAAATAAAAAGTTGAGTGGTGATGGTAGTTGGCAGGCTGTTACATTGAATAACATGTTATTTGATATTACTAATATGTTAATTTAATAGATTAATTTAACAATCCAATGCATTTAAATATAAACAAATTGTAATAATTTACATTCAAAATAATTTTAATAAATATAAAATTTCAATCTGGATTTTTTTGAGATTCTGTATTAAAAATAATAATAAAATAATTTGGTGTGTATTGGCTTTGGGGGTGTTATCGAAGAATTAAATTAATGTGTTTGGAATCGAGGAGGGCAAAAATCAAGTTTCTTTCTAAACTAAAATATTCTTTCTATATCATTTTCATTATTTTTTTCTTTGAGATGTCTTAAAATTATATCATTTTTTTTAATATCTAAAACTCTGTATATTTTAAAATTATTTTTACAAATTTTTGTACTTTTTGACATTAAAAATTAAGATATTTTATTTTATAAAAATTAAAAAAATTTAAAACCATATAAAAATCAGTACATGACAAATATTTTGAGACAAAAGGAATATTTTTTATTCTTAATTTTTTAACTAAAGTACTTTTAAATTCTATTTAATAAAAAAAGATATTTGGATTTAATTAGCTTCCACTTAAGCATTTTTTTCCACGTTATCGCCTTCTTCGATCTTCGACCCTCTCTCTCCCGCAGCCCATTTATTATCTCCCTTTTTTTTTTCTTTCTTCAAAATCTTTCTCAAAATATGAAAATACCAAAAATACCATCAAATGCGGTATCACCAAAAAAAAAAAAAAGCACGATTACAGAAAAGTCAATACTTTTAGCAATTTGCTTGTAAATTTTTTCTGTATAAAATTTTATAAACTAAACTACCCATATGCTTGAAAATACAGAGCTTCGTTCATTTTTATTTTTTACATAAAGGAAGACCAAAGGGCTTGAAAACTTAAACAAGTCTTGTATAAACAACACCTACCTTTAATCCATGAAAAGTTCCCCGAAGCTTTTATGGTCTATTGAGCAGTCACAAGGAAACACGAGAAACCAATGACCCAGTTATCCCATTCGTCTCGGATAACTCCCTTGCTCCAGCTCGTTTTTCTTTTTGGTCCTGCTTCCGTCGACATTTAACTTGATCCAACCGAATTGAAGCTTATCTCAACATAGCAACATTTCAGATTTTGGAGTCCTAAACATCTTGTTTGTAGAGAGTTTAATCCATTCATTGATGACATCTTCATTCTTCAATGATTTTCCATTAGGAGTCTCCTGGTCTTAGGACTCTTTCATTGGCAATTACAGCTTTGTTTTGCCATTTCCACGATTGTGAAACTGGGTTTGTAAAAATAATCTCCCAATCTTATTCTTTAAACATCTCATCCCTCCATTGGACAAGTTTGAGTTGAAACCAATGTTGAAGTGATGTGGATCATGTTCTGGCAAGGCAAATCCAACCCACACGTAGTGAATCTGGTTTATTGAAATATCTGCAACAAATGGAAGAGGATTTGAAGTGAGAATTGGTAGAAATATAATAATTTATTTATTTATTATCATTTGATGAAATTTCGATATTTTGAGAATGAATTTTCTTAAAAAAAATAAGATTTTGAAAAAGATAAAATGTAGTTGGAGGAAAAGAAGAAATAGGAATGATGGAAGAAGATGCTGAGTGCTGACCTTAATAGAATGCTGACATGGACTTTATTTAAGTGAAAGTATCTTTATTTGGTAATAAAATTCAATAGTTCTCTATTTAAGGAATTAAGATTAACAAGTACCTTTGTTTGAGAGAAAACTCGGCAAAAATCCCCTTACCCCACCGCACCCCATTGAGTTGGCTTTGCCTCCTGTGGCCTCAACTAATAATAAAGTAATGGATACTTTAAAAATTCAACGAGGGCAACTTAAAATTATAGTGGTTCAACAGTCGGATTCTGTGATTAATGTAGAAAGTTTACCTAATTTTTTAGAAAATTTGAGAAAAAAATTAGGTTGAAAAACAGGTTTAAACGACAAAATGACGTTCGCTTAGAAAGCGGATAAGATGAGTTTTAGCTTTAATATTCAAAACCCAAATTTGATCCGACCCATTTATTCAATTATATAATATATTATTTTTATATTTATATATTTTATTTATGCTATTTCATATAAAAGATAAAATATATAATATTAAATTGTAAATATTAGAAATTATGCTTAGTTATTCATTTTTTAAAATTTAATAAAAAACAAAATTACTAAAAATTAAATAAAAATAACATTTTTTTAATTTTTTAATATTTTAAGAAATATAATTTAGATAGATCTAAGCAAAATTTAATATTCAAATTATCAAATCAGACTAAGTCTGAGTAAATTTATATAATGTTAATACCATATTTAAGCATCATTCAAACCTGACTCACGAATAACTCTATTAAGTATGTTGATAAAGCAAATTATTTTGCAATGTAAGTGCTATTACAGTCATAAGCAAATCAAATGATGCGCTTAGCACTGGCAAACCTTACTTCTTTTAAAAATATTAGAATGACTTGTTGCTATGCGTGGGTTTTTTCTTTTAATATTTATGAAAAGAATCTTAAATCAAATAATATTATAAAATAATATTTATAAATAATAATAATTTTTAAAATAAAAAATAACATTTAAAATTTTCAATAAATTTTAAATTTATTTTTATCCTTTTTAAATTATTTGATAAATTTAATTTATGCACTAAAATAAAAATTAAATAAATGAATAAAAAATTAAAAAATATCTAGATTATTATTTAATTTGATCCAAATTTACAAGGCCCAAAATTGATTCCATAAGATACGAACTTTTACTACCATTTTTTTTGTGCCTTTAATATTTGAGGGCTTTTTGATTCGTGAATTTTCAGATTTTGAAAAATAAAGTGGTTTTGAAAAAATTTGTGATTTGAGAGAATGAATATTTTTGTTTTTGTTGATTTTATGAAAAATTAAAATTTTTGTATTCGATTAGAGATATATAAGATTATTTAATAAAATTTTTTATTATATTATCTTTGATTACATAAAAAAAAACACGTGACAGTTATGAAAATAGAAAATTAATACGTGACTTATAGTTATATTTAAATTATTTATTTATTTATTTAACATGTTGAATTATTTATTTATTTAGGATATAAATGATTTATTTAATGTTTTATGAGATTAATAAAAAATTAAAATTTACTAAAATTTTTTTATATATGAAATTCAAAAAAAAAATTTCGTAATAAAATTTTAACAAAAATCACATTTTTCATAATATAATAAATTATAATTTATTAATATTAAAATGTGATCTTTGTTTAAACTCTAGAATTCTAAAAATATAATTTCAACAAAAATCAAGTTTTTAATCTTAAAATCATTGTTTTTGCCGAAAATATAAAATTCTGAAAATATAGTTTCAACTAGAGATCTAATTAATTGAATTTAAACTAATACAATGAAAAATTCAAACTCAATTTCAAATTTAAGACTTGAAACTTAATTCGAGTTTGATTAAGTTTCATTTTTTAGTTCAAAATAAATTTGAAATAAAAATCAAACTACTCAAATTCATTGGATTAGATTTGATTATCATATAAAAAATAAGTTTGATTTTTATATTTAATTTCAAGTTTAATTATTTTTATTCGAGCTTAAACTCAAATTAAGATTTTTTACAAGTATTTTGTATCAAAGTTCAAATTATTTTACAAAATCAAGAAAAAAACAAAAAAAATAATAATAACTACAAGCCAACCATCAAAAACTGAAGTTACTGAAGTTGACCTATTCAAAAGAAGAAACAAAGTGATCATTAATCAGTTGATAATCAAAGATCACCTTCGAGCTAGTGCTCCAAAGCTTGATTAAGAAGAATTTGAAAAACAACGCTAAAAAACTCGAAAAGGAAATGTGTTTTTCAAATTCATTTTGAGAAATGATATAAGCAGTGATTATAAAAGAAAAATGAATAAATGGAGAAAGCGATTTTTTTTTTTTATTAGAGCGCTTTCCGTAGCATTTTTTTTTTATAGCTTTTCAATTTTCAGAAGATGGAATCTTTGGAACTTTGTTTTACACCAAGCATCCTTGCCTTTGTTATTTTACTTCAGTTATGACATTCGACAGAAGTTTTTTGGAAACTTTAATTTACCAAATATCAAAGACATAGCTTTAAAAAATCTTCATGAATTAGGGCAGAAATTTTTTTAATAACTTCATGGATGCCCAAAAAACCCAAGGGAAAGTATAAAGTGCAGAAATCTTGCTAAGAACCCCATCAAATTGCGTCAACCAAATATGGCAATCTAAATTCAAAACTGGCATAGTGACCCATTCAGAAACACAAAAACCTTTAAAATATAAAAAAAAGTTATCAGAACTGATCGACGAGTGAAAGAGAAACGTTGTAGAGTAGGAGGAAACGGAGCACCGCTGGCCTAGGATTGGTAGAGTGAGAGGCTAAGCCAACGTCTGAAGAGTGTTGGCTGCTACGTCGGCGTCGAAAAAAATCCGGAGAGAGTGAGAGTTAGGGCGCTGTAGATAAGGGTGAGAAAAAACGAACAAATCAAAATGTTCAAATTGAAATTTTTTTTACTTATTCGATTTAAATTAAGTTTGATATTAAATTTATATATAAAATTTGGATTATTGAGAACTGAAAAACAAAAAAAAATGAATTATATATTTTTATTAACTTTTATGTATATTAAATTTTTATAAAATAAAATTAATTATTTCATATCTAAATTTTTTAAATATATTTAAAATTATATCAAAATAATATATAAAAAATTTAAAAAATAATAAATCAAACTTAATCGAACCAATAAAATTTTATTTAAATTAAATCAATTTCAAAAAAAATTTAATTCGAATTCGAATTTAATTTTAAAATTTTATAATATTATATATTATCCAAAAAATTAATTCAAACCAAATTTAATTCAAATCCTTATTATTCCTTACTGCAAATGGGTCTAATGGGAAACGGAAGTGAGAGAAAAAGAGTAAAATTTTTTAAATTAAGGTCATTACAGATAAAATAATAAATTACTTAATAAAATAATAAAAATTTATATTTAAATAAAAAACTCATAAAATTTGTGAGTTAGATATTAAAATACTTAAATTTAGCTTAACAACAACCAATTCATGTTCAATTTTTTTTAAGTCGAACCGAGTAACCCGTTAATACAAGTGTCTCCTTCACACCTTTACTTTCAACAGAGACCATTTTTTTAATCTTAAAAAAATTATCTTAATTGAAATATAAAATTTTTCAAAAATATGTTTTTTTCATAACATAGTTTCAACTAAAATCACATTTTAATTTTTAAAATGTTATCTTTGTTGAAATTATAGATTTTGAAAAAATAAAATAAAATTTTTTCTCAAAATTCTATATGTTCAACATATATAGATTTTGTTTTTCATCTTAAAAACACAGTATTATGAAAACTATAGAATTTTTAAAATTAAAATTTTAATCAATTAAAAACAAAATTTAAATTATATCCAACAAATAAAAATTCAATTAATAACTATTTTCTTGACAATAAAATTTTAATATAGTCATTGCCAAGTATCAAAGTATGGGCTTGGAATGCATCTTCTGATGAAATATAGATCTTTTAAAATTTTAACTTAGTAACATGTAAATAGCAAAAAAAGCAACCAAATTTGAAACTGTTAGCATAATTACGTTGCCACAACCAAAAAAGTTCAAAGCAAAAGCCTTACACAAACAATGTATTGACAATTCAAATTTTATTTCCATGACAAACATCCAATACATATTTAATCAACTACTTACATCTATATCTATAAAGAGATGTTATGAAAATTCTATATATATGGGTTGTAGATATGAGTAAAAGTTTAGTAATATCTATAAAAAAAAATAGAATTTCTTTTCGAAAAAGATTGAAGAAAAAAACAAAATTTGACAGTTTAATAAACTTTTAGTTTCTAATATAAAAAAAGTGAGAAAGTCAAGCAAAACAAATAATGACAACAGGATATTTGTTTAAAAAGTTATAGTTAACAATCAAAATACTCCAAATTCTGTAAATAGCAAAACGACAAATCTTTTTATATTTAACAAAACTTTAGATCAAATTAAAAAAAAAAAGAAAAGAAAATGCATGTATTTTTAAATTTATATAATGAGGATCTATTGAATATCTATGTTTGGTTAGAATCTCAATGTTTGATGTGAAGTAGTGAGTTTTAGCTTTAGAAACTGATAAGCAAACAAGATATAAGAATCAATATCTTATTTTTAGTTATGCTATTTTTGGTATATCTAAGTCTATATATAATACAGTTACAGAGCAAGAAGATGATAGTAGAGCTCATCTAAAATAAACATGGGCTGAGTTAACACATTAAGTTTAACAATATAAGCATTAATATTAGCATAACACATTTTATATGAAAAAAGGAAAAAAATTGTTACTTTTATGCCAAATAAGATCAGAATAGGATTGGATGCGCTATTCAGTAGCCGTTCTTCCTTTATCATAGATACCATGTCAAGCCAATAGATACCATCTCAAGCCACATTTAACTTTGACAATGGGATGATTGGGACGGGGGAATGAAAATTGAGTCAAACAATGTGATAAATAAAAAATTATATGAATCTATTCTGTATTTTTTTAGTTTACCTAAGTTCTTGAATGTGCACATAAAGTTTGGTAATTTTCTTTTTGGTGGTGGTCAGCTCACAATTACTGATTAGACTAATTGATTTTAGTGCTCCACTGACATCTTGAAAGTAATAATCGAACATATTAGCAGGAAAAAAATTTGTGTTAGATTTTTTTTGTTCTAACTTAGATGCGACACAAATTTGTACCTAACTATTACGTATTTGTCTTTGTTCATTTTGTCAGAGTTGTTGGTATGAAAAGGAAGTAAAGATGTGTTTAAGAATAGGTGCCAGATCAAATTCCAAGCCAATGAGGAATCGATCTTACACTAATTTGCAAGAACTAAGGAAAAAAAAAAACAATACAGTTTTCAAAACCCATGGATTTCATTAAATGATAAAAAAAAATTTAAGATTCCAAAAATATAAGTATGAGGTACATTACCACATCCTGTTTTGCTGTTCACTAAAAAAGCAGTCCAAGATGTCATCATTTTATAAAGAATAAGATTAAGATGTCATGAGTCATCAATAAAATATCCTCGAAAAAGAGAGCTAAAAATAGGAAAAGAGTTAGGGGCCTTATGGTAACGGTAATGGGAGAAAAGTAAGAAGAGTGTAAGAAAAGGGGAATAGCACCTCTCAGTGCCAGGAATAATCGCAACAACCAGGTAGCCACTGATTTGCACTGTTGTTGCCAAATAGGGCCTAATCCTCACTTAAAGCAGATATGGAGAATGAAAAAAGCCTTAAACTATATAATAGAATACAATAACTACAACAGTACAAGTCTGCAATTGTAAGGTAACATAACAAAGATTTAATCAGATATGATTAGAACTACAAATGGAAAACCTACAAAAATATGATATCAACACACTACTAGAAATAGTACTTTTACATAAAAGCTAGCACACCACTCCCTTTTTGCCTACAGAAGGATCAAAGTCACCTTTAGTTCGCTTAAGCCTCCAACATATATTCATAGAATGCTGCCATGTAAAATTCTATAACCAAAATGTAAATATAAAATTCCATTCCATGTTTTTTATTATTGAACTTTTCATATCAAATGATTATTCACTGAGAAAACACAACACACGTATACATAAACACATCTACAACTTTAATAATTAAAGTTAAGAGGAATCTTATTTAAAATCAAATAGTTACTTACATTTAAACTAATTGAAAGTTAGTAATATCAATATTTTACCATATGCCAAACATTGAAAAAATCCCACAATCTTATGTTTGGTTGCTGAAAAAATGGCGGAAATAAATATCTATCTACTTAAAACTTTGAAACAATTTCCTCAACTTGATTAAATTGAATATTAAAGTCAATAGGGGTCTTATAAAAGTCAAATAGCTAATCTTTAATTTTCTCAGGTTCCAAACACTATAAATCCCACAATATCTCATCAACCAAACAGAAAAAACTACAACAATTACTATAAAGTTAATGGAAAATCTGAACTTCAAAATTAACAAGATCAACTTAAAACCAATATTAATCAAAGTCAAACAGTAGATCTTCACTCAATTACTTTTTCCAAGAAATTTTAGTTTTTTACGATCTCCAAAACACTAAGTATCAGACAAAAAAACCAAAATCAAAATTACTAAAAAAAAATAAAAAATAGTAGTAAAAAATAGACATGATAACAAAGATTATAGAAATTAAAGAAAAATTACATTATTAATTAAAATTAATAATGTAAAAAACTTCTATAACTAAAACAAATAAATCATCATTTCCAACCACACAGAAAAAATGCAAACAGTGTGATGCTTTGAAATTTTTGAGAGAAGTGGAAAGGCATCAAGTTGAAAAGATGAGAAAAGTTAGTATGATTAGTGATTAAGCTGTAAAAGTTAAAGAAATGTACAAAATTGAAGAGTCAAATTGGCATTTAACGTACGTATTGATATCTTCTAGCCAAGATTGGCGAGGTGGAAATCATGAAACCATTCAAATAAACAATTTTGATATCAAAATAGTACTAACATAAAACATGTAAACCAAAATGTTTGATATTGAAATTGAAATTTGCCCAATCTAAAATATGAGCATAACTAAAATAATTTTACGACTTGGTTGCCAACAAAAGTTTTAATAGATTCAAAACCAAATTAGAAGTAAAACTTCTTTTAAAAAGAAGAAAATGGAAGAAGAAGAAATGCTTACAGAGTCAGACTATTTTCTTTTATTCTTTTTCTTCCTTCCCCTCTCCTTCCTCCTCTTTAATCACTAGTATGTCCGCCAATGTAACAACCCACGCCCGATGCCTTTCCGTTTCTGATTGATTTTTTTTTCTCGCTTTCCTTTCCTTTTCTCTTCTTTCTTTTGCTGATTGAATGTTTATGTATCAGTATAACAACTCTCTGAAAGCTTCTCTCCGTTTCTCCCTGTCTCATCCTTTTCTTGTTTCTTTTCTCGATTTTGTTTTTCCAGAAGCTTCCACCCACTCTCCTCTTTTTCTTTTTTTTTTAATTAGAGCAAAAAAAATAAACAATTTTTTGAAACAGGTGTCAAGCAACTGTTCAATTGGAGGAGACTACTTTTGCTTATTTTTATAGATTTGGTAAAAGGATGAAATGTAACATCGTGTTAAGAAAATAAATTGGAAGTTGGATTAGGTTCCAGGAAAAGAAATAGAGTGCTACTATATTCACATCTCAACTTCTCTTCAATACACTCAAAATTTTAATTTTTAATGAAATTATTTTTTTTTCTTCCACATCATATTCTAAAAATTTAATTTTAAAAATTTTAATTTTTGAAAATTCTTAAAAGTTTTTATATATTTATTTTTAAAACTTTTTAAAAACTTTTAAACATTTATTTTTAAAAATTTTGAATTGCATCTAAATATTTTAATATGAAATTTTATGAAATTAAATAAAATAATAAAAAAATAAATGATTTATTTTTAATTTTATATTTTTTAATTTTAAATAAATAAAATTTTATTTGAATTTAATTTGGTTGGAGCTTAAAATCTTTTAGGTTTTTAATTGAAAAGAGAGAAGAGATGGAGTGTAAAGAGCTGATGTATTTGAGTTTTTAATAAATTTGTGTTTTAAATTTGATATGTATTAAATAAAAAAATTAAATATTAATATTAGTGAGGTGCGAAAAGAAGACGTCGAGAGGTAAATAGCACTACTCAAAAAAAAAATATTAAGCAAGAAGGACTAAAATATTTTATACTTTGGTTTCTTGATATGAAATGGCTCCATTTTTCAAGCTATGATACGACAGAAGTGTGCTTTCACTTATAGGTTGTTATTATTGCATTTCTTTCTTTTATATATATATATATATATATATATATATATATATTCGTGTTGTCTGGATTGTTTCTCGATATCTTCTCAAGTTTTTTTTATCTTTTTTTGTTGGAATTGGTTTTTACATGCATGGTCTCTGTTTTTCTTTTAGACTTTGGTTCTTTTTTATAAGGTTTTTTTTTTATTTTAGTTTTTAGATTTTGATTTTTTTATATTTTAATTTTATTTTAATTTTAATAAAAAGAAGAGATTAACTTATATCAATATAAAATTATAAAATTTTATATTTTTTTAATTATTAATTTCAAAATTTTAAGGATGAGGGAGAAAATTTTAAAAAAGAAAAACAATTATTTAATTTTATCTCTTAAATATATTAAAATCAATTATTTAAAAAAATACAAAAAAGTATAAAAAAATTTTTACAACTTGATCCTACCCTTTAATGAAATATATATTTTTTTGGTTGGTAATTAATTATGAAATATTACTTTTGGGACAAATAATGTTGGTTTTCAAATTGATAATGTTTTCTTGATATTCTCTCCCTAATGTATTTCACTTGCTTATCTGTCATATTATTTTATTCACATTTTCATATTAATGGAATTTATTTTCTTTCCATGAAAATAAATTGCTCCTAATGTTATATTATTATAGTTTTTAAGTTAATGCCTAATGTCATGGTGATATCAAAATGCGAAAACAAATTCTAGGAAGTAATTCTAAAATGGGAATGTAAGCTTTCAATAATCAGATACTAGTGCTGGAGCCTAGCTTTACTCGGTTTGATATAATAATTTTTAATATTTATTGAATTGATATTTGTTTGAATTAAAAATTAAAATGATATATGCAATTAATATAAAGTAATAATCCAAGATAAAGTTAACATTATTAATTGCTAATTTTAGAAGAGTTGGACAGTACTATAATCCTATTAGAAAGCCAAAACCCCTTTAGAAACCTATTAAAAAACATAACTTATATAACAATAATTTTACAATAGTTAGGTTAAATTTGAAGTTGCAGACATGTACGAATAACTTTATTCATAATCACGATAGATGATAACTTTGAATGTGTTATGTGTGATTATTATAAAGAGACAATAGTCACCCTTTTTTCAAGTGATTATTAGTAACAAATTTATTCCAAAAGACCGTCCAGTATAAAGTTAATTTTTTTTTTTGTAGAGGAAAACATAAACACATAAACAATTCAATAAAGACAATGGACATTATACTAAAATTAACTAACCTTTTTCTCAATAGCAGATCTTCCTTACTCAAATTCTTCTCATTCATTTCACCATCATTTTCGTCATTTGTCTCAATAAAGTATTTCTACCAAAAAAAGGATGGTTTTGTCAATATTTCCACTTACAAAGTTTATAATAAATGCCATAAGAATTCATAACAATAATTTATTAGTATATAACATTGTAAAGATGAAGAATAAATTATAGATGAATAACATAACAAACACTCACATCATCTTCATCAACCATCTTTTTTAGAACAGTTAATGGAATCAACTGAGATTCGAACTCAATCTTTTACACCTTTTGTATTTCTTCTACAATAGCTTGGGCCATCACATCTTGGATTCAAATTAAAGAAAAATACAATATCTCACCTCATAAATAGTAGAGTAAAAAATGACATAGACAATATACATAATTATGTGTTTGGAAATTCACCTAATGACTTTCAAATGACAGATTGTATGAACATCTTGGAGGCTTAACTTCCACTATAGGAATTATTGACTGTTTCAACATGTTTCTAGCTTTACCACTATGTTGGCCTGAAAGAGCATAAAGAGAACTAAAATTACATGAAAAAGGAAACTAATAAAAAAATTAAAGTTTTAAAGGGATAATACCTTCATTTCCTTATATTGGAACCATGCTAGAATCAGGGGTAGAATCCTCCTATACTAAAACAAACCAAATTTATTTTCTTATATAAAAATTAGTCTCATTTATTAAAAAAAACCAACAAAGTTTTGTTTACTTGAACAAAGTCTCACCTTTTAAACATCTAAAACTACAATATCTTTACCTTTCAAAGCCTTCTTTTTCTTCTTAGAACCATTCTACTTTGAAGATGGCACTATTTCAACAAAAGGGTTCTTCTTTAACACACTACCAACTTGTAGTAACTTATGGGTTTAGCTTTTTAAAAAGACACTTTTGAGCTACCTAAAATAATAAATAAGATTTAAAAAGTTTTGGATCCTAGTTTTACGTGGCTTCCTCCTTATGTCCCACCTTTTATGATGAAACCTTTCCATCATGACCCCTTCAATGCCATAGTAAGGCAATTCTAATCAAAAGTCATCATTTCAATAATAGAAATAGAATCAAATTTGAGGCAAGCCTAATTGTAACTCTATCAATATCCATGAATTATGAGTAATTTTCTTTTGTTATGGAAAAACCCAAAATTATAGTAAATTATTAGTAAATTGATCAAACATGATAAATAAGAATAAAAGTAATAAGCTAACTAAATTACTTTTGAACTAGAGAATGTCCTTGGAAGGATAATGTTTACATCCTTTGACAATTAGAACTAGATATCCTATCTTTGATAAAATTTGCAAAAAAATTTTTTTGTCTTTCAATTGATTAGGCACTTCAAATCCATTTGGATCAAAAGACCTCCATTTTAGCCACTAGACAAACATCTTTGAAGTTTTTTTTTTACAACAACTGTAGCATCTAAGAAACACACCCAAAATTTTTTACTTTAAACAATTTTGTCAATTTCAAAGCAACCATGCAATGGAATACTTAGCAACCAAAATTACATAAAAAAATATTTGTACCTAATATTCAATGAGCAACACTATAGATTTGTTTTAGATTACATGAACAATAAAGGTTAAACTTATGCTTACTTTCATGTTTTTTTTGTGTGCAATTGCTATCATTCCATATGTTTTGTTGAGCTGATAAATTTACATACACAGGTAGGATCCCAACAGAGCTATATTCTGGACAATGTCTATTAATTCCTTTTAATGTTGCATTTATAGATACAACTGAGGCTGCACATGCAAGAGCCAGAAGATTTACAAAAAGAACATTATTAAGTTGAGCCAGGTTCATAGAGAATTACCTTTGCCCGTTGCTATCACTTGAAATTAACTTGCTTCTAACAAAAGCTACTTTCAAGTTATTAACGCCTTCATTTACTTCTCTGTGATTGGCAGAATCAGAACATGCAATTATTCTATCAGTTTGAGATTCCTGAGTAAACCCATAAGAGCATCTTTCTAGCCTTATACAATTTGCTTGAAATATTTGCTTTCTTTATCTCCCAACATGGATCACTGGTGGTTTTGAAAGATTTGGCCTAAAAAGGGTTACTAAAACTAATGGACACTAGAATTCAAACTGTTCTTAACCTTGTTTGCTCTTGTTTCAATACAAAATAAAATAATTATTTATCAATTAATTAATCTGCACAATTCATGTAGTATAAATATACAAGTTTTTTTTAACATTTTCTATGACTAATTGAAGAGAAATTTAAGTTTTTATAATATTGTAAGATGCCAAATCCTATTAAGCCAGATTTAAGGGCATAACAACCATTATTGCAATAGAATATTAGAAGCAATTAGTATAAAGCACAAGCTTTACACTTGACTAACCATTTTTTATCATAATGAACTGCATATCTTTTCAAGTCTCCTATTTCATAGAAAATTTCTAGAGATATACATAAAGTTTTAGGCTATTTCACTAAAAAATAACACATACTCTTTTACACTTAAAGTCATAAATAATAGTATCATTTTACCTTGATATCTTCATTCGAGACTCTGTGATCTAAATTGAACACATATAACTTGGTGCCATCTTTTACTTTTGATATCCTAGCAACTCTAAAGCTGTCTTCATACAAATTATGCTGCCACGACAAACCGCTACTCTTATGGGAAGACTAATGAAAGCAAAAATAATGTGTCAACTTATAACTTGATAGTAAGATCACATCAGTCTTCAATATGAATCATGATCAGCTATATTCCCAAGAAACATTTAAATAAAGGTGCTAGCAATAAAGTTTGGTTTAGTAAAATGTTGAAGCAATCTAGCGAAATGTTAGCAGATTCAACTATTGAACACAAATGGGAGTTCAGGATTAAACCCAAGTAATTTAAATCAGTGCTACACTATAGGGTGAGCTTTCCAATACTGAAGGTATGAGAAAGAAGCTCCTTTGCAAAAAGGTCATGAACAGAACATAAATTGAAATCTTGCACAAAAAAATTCTAAGAACAATAAGAAAATCTACAAATCTAATAAACCTGTCAACAAAAAGACCAAAATGTTAAATCCAAACACAAAACAAAACCCAGAACCAAAAAAAAAAAATCCCATTCAACTTAAACGAAACAAAAACAATCACTATGAATCTAAGTTGCAGGTTTGCTTTTTTAATTTATTTGTTACGAAAAAAAAAGTGAAGACAACCAATGTGAATCTGAGTTAAAAAAAAATGAAAACAACCACAAAAAAACCAACATACAATAACAATTAAACAAAAAACACAAACCAATCTATGAAAAAATCCAATTCAATTATCATTCATACATCATGCAATAAATATTTTACACAAATATTTTAGAAAAAACCAACATGCAAACCTCACAACAAATATTCTAGACAAATTAAAGACAAAAAAAAAAACATAACATTGAAAAAATTTTGTTCAATAACAAAAAAATGTAAAACCAAAAATAGATAAAAAAAAATGCAAACCCCATTCAGTAATTCAACTTCATCAAACAAAATTAAAGTATGTAATCCCAAAAAAACAAAACAAAAGCCACATTCAATTAAAGAAAAAAAGAACCAAAAAATTTTACCCAAAAAATGCATAAAAAATCAAAAGCAAAAAAAAAGAAACAAAACATATTCCAATGTGTTCTGCACCAGGATTCCACTATTTCAAACCATCTTTAATGGTAAATAAAACAGAACACAAAAGAAACTTGAAAATCATGTTAAAAACACCTATCAAATAGGAAAGAAACTTCCAAAGCAAAACATCCAATACAACTATTAAGAAACAAAAAAAAAAAAAGAAAAAGAAAAAGCCACATGTTAAACTTTCAAAGTAACTCGTCCAATATATCTATTAACAAAGAAAAAAAAACACATGTCATTATAAGAATCCTTAAAGAATCCTTTTTATATAATGTAGTATTGATGTTATTTACTTTAAAAAATAGGTAGTTGATTATTTGCAAGTAAGCTTTGGTGTAAAATCAAAAGTTATTATCAAATTAAATTATTGAAATTTCAAAATTTTTTAAATGAATTGAATTGACAAATAAAAAATTGTGACACTTTTAAGACTAATTTATTAAGAGGTCATTTGTTTTTGTTTTTGTTTTCTATTTTCTACTTTTGTTTTTGTTTTTTTAAAATTGAAAATAAAAACATGTTTGGCAACTTATTTTTGTTTTTTGTTTTTGGAAACTGAAAATAAAGTTTTGAAAAGTTTTAGAAATTGTTGAAAACAAAAAAAAAAAAAATGCTGCTTTCAATTTTTTCGAAACAATTTGGCATAGTTATCACATAGGCCTTATTCACAGAAATTACAATTAAACTGCTACAAAAATGCTATAATTGTTACATTAGTAAAATAATATTTTTATTATATAAATATTATATTAATAAATAATATTGTCATAACGATTTTTCATCCTAAGAAACACAATCACCAGACTTTAGTGAAAATTTACAGAGTTGCTACTAATCTTTTTTTTTTGTAGGGGTGTGATTGATCACCCAAAATATCATCTTTTAATAAAGATCTCAAAATTAATTAAGATTTACTAAAAGATATTTTGATCTACGAAACCAGGGATAAGTTTAGAAGTACGGTTACAAGTGAGAAATGTATTAGCATCCTCATGTCATTTGTTCAAAGAACAGAACCAATTAAACATGTGTTATTCTTTAATTTTAACGATATGGTGTCATTTATATTTAAAATTAATTCCTAAAATTTATTTATGAAAAACGTTTTTATTGTGAAATTATTATTATTATTATTATTATTATTGCATCCTATAAATTCTCCAATGCTCTACTGAAATTTATAAAAAAAATCTTCATTTAGAAGATTTTTGAGAAAATTGATTATTTAAAAAATTTTAGAAATTTTGTTAAAAGATATTTTATTTATTTATTAAAATTAATTTTACGATTATCTCGACTCTTTTATGAAGTCCAAAATTAATTTCTTAACGATTTTTAGGATTTTTTCGACTCTTTGATGAAATTGTAAAAAATCATTTCTCCTAGTAACAATTAAGAAAAATAAAACTCTTTCAATTTTTCTTAAAATTCTTACTCAAGATATTTAATTAAATATTTATTTTTATTCATTATTTTTATTTATTATTTTCATCATTTTTATTATTATTTAAATAATTTTTTATTTATTGAGAATAATTTTTAGTTTAATTTTTTTTATTATCCCAACTCTTTGGTAAAACCAAAAAAGTATATATTTTTTTGTAACAATTGACATATTCATCTAAACAAACATTTTATTTTTTATATTGTTTAAATAAATCTTTATTCTAGTAAAAATAATTTTTAGATTATCCCAACTTTATGGTGAAATCTGAAAAATATTTTTACTTGCAATAATTAAAAAAAATCAAACTTTTTCAGTTTTATTTAAAAATTCCATTTAAAAGATTCACTTAAACAATTTATTAGTTTTTATTTTGTTTATCTTTTATTTTATTATTTTATAGAAAAAATTATTTCTTAAATTATTCCAACATTTTGATGAAATTTAAGCAATATTTTGCTTGCAACAAAATTTTAATTTTCCTTAAATATTTTTTTAAGATTTATGCATATTTTTTAATTTTAGTAAACCTACATTTTATTTTAATTCTATTTTTATTTTTTTACCTCTTTTCTAAAAGAATGAATAATGATAATAACATAAAATAATAATACAATAACAACAATAATATCATAAAAAGACAACAAAAAATCAGCACAAGATAAATAAAATAAAAAATTAAAATAGAAAATAAAAAGAAAAAAGAAAAGGTAAAACTTACCAAATAAGTCGGATCAAAAGCAAGACCATGCATGGATTTTGGAGAGAGTCAGGCACGGGTCAGACACCTTAAATTGGTATTGTTTTGGTTGGCTTATAAAACGCCAAAATCATATGTTTTTTTTTTTTTCATTTTTCCTTTCCCCTCTCACTCTTTAAACTCTAGAGCTTTTCTCTCTACATTCAATCCCCTATTTGTTGGCTACCATGGCAACCCAGATTCCTACTAATCATTATCATGTCATAGCTGGAATCTTCAACCGATGCCAATAAATTTAAAATTTTCATAGACTTGGCGAAATACCCAAATATTGATCACTAAAAAAATTCATATAACAATCGAAAAACTCAAATTTTTTAAAAATCTAATGACCTCATAAAATTTCAAAAATTCTTAAAAAAAAGGCCAAAATGACCTTTTTTATCTCCCAAACGCTTTTTTTATACTGATTTTTCAAAAGAATTCTCAAACCTCCTAAATCAAGGTTTTCAGTTTCGACTAAATTGTTTTTTGTTTTGTTTTTGCAAACAAAATATTTTTTTTCTAGCTGTTCCTCTTATGAGGATGTGGTTTTTTTTTTTTAATTTCTTTAATGCTTGTGTGTGTGTATGTGTGTTTTTTTTTTTCGGAATGGTTGTGTTGTTTCCTTTTATGTAGTTATGTGGCTTTATTTATAGAGCCACTAGAAGATCAAATCCCAGATTTTTTAAGATTTGAATATGAAAACTTCGGTAGTGGAAAAGGAACAATGGTGGTCATCGGTGACTTCTTCAACCCAAAAATTTAACCTTTGAAAATTTTGCCCCAAAGTCTAACAATACATTTAATGCACCAAAAACTTTGGGACAAAACCAAAGAAGAAATAGAGGAAAGACCACAAATAGGAAAATAAAATAAAAATAATAAAACTAAATGTAAAGTCAAATAAATAAAAAGAAACAAAATTAGATTTGGGCTAAAATCTAATTGGGCCCAATAAGAAATTTGAGATCGGATCAAAGTAAAATCGAAAATTTTGATTTCTCGAACAAATAAGTGTCAACAGTTGCCATTCCTTACACATTGCTAACAATAAAAAATAGGGCAAAAAGAAAAAGACAACAATTTTGTATACTGAACATGATGTTGCAAACATGAACATCTTTTTTTTTTGTTTTTGTTATTGTTTTTTTTTTTTAAGAAAGAAAGAAAACATAAATGCACATCACATTTTTTCCACCAATTGAAAATAATTTGAATTAAAAAAAAAAAACTTTTCAAACTAGAGGCTTTACCACTTTAAATTTAAAATTTCAGAAGTCTTACAAATTATTCCCTAAAAGGTCTTATAAATCAAGCCTAATCTTGAAAAACTCCTTTAACTAAAGGCTATGGCACTTTAAAGAAAGTTCTTTTAACTAGAGACTTTAGGACTTTAAAAAAGGCTCTTTTAACTTGAGGTTATAACACTTTAAATAAACCTTTTTCTAACCAGAGACTATGACACTTTAAAGAAACTCCTCTAACTAGAGGCTATGACATTTTAAAGGCAGCTCCTATAACCAATGACTATGAAACTTTAAATAGCCTATCTAATCAGAAGTAATGAAACTTTAAATAGCTCATTTAACTAAAGGTTATAACACTTTAAAGAAAGTTGAGAGGCCTTCTAGATTTTGAAAAGATCTTTTCTAATTAAAGGCTATGATACTTTAAAGAAGGCTTTTCTAACTAAAAGCTATAACACTTTAAATAAAATTCTGAAAGGCAATAGTATTTCAAAGATTCATCTAAGCAGACATTATGAAACTTGAATGATCTCTCTAAATAGAGGCCATGAAATTTGAATGATTCCTTTAGACTGAGGCCATGAAATTTGAATGATTTCTTTAAATAGAGGGCTTACATCTTTCTTGATTTTGACTTTTCCTTTTTTTGGTTTTGGATTTTCCTAAACCCATATATCTATTATGACATATATGTGTATAAAAGACATTTTCATGCTCTTGCAATCTCATGCAATGAATAATGATCATGATGCAAATGCAACTGAAATGCAAATAAAGACATCATCTTTTTTCTCTTCTATTTTATTTTTTTTTCTTTTAATCAAAGAAATTTCTCAAATTTCTTCTATTTTTTTTTAATCCTATGCATTCTAATAGCTAATTGAGTTCGGTTTCTCTCTATGATTTTTACCAAATTTAGGCCTCTTTTCTCCCTTGCTCTTTACTATTTTACTTGTCATTTTAAATTTTCTTCAAAATAATACGTGTCTTTCATGGTTATTATCACTCACTCATCATCTTTTAAATTTCATGACAATTACAATACATCGCACATTTCTTTTTCAATAAGAAAGACAAAAGGGATGGATAAAAGAAGATGTATTTTATTTCAATAAAAAGGGGAGTATTTAATGCATTATCCAACAGGTTATAATAAGGAGAATAAGTAATCACATAATGAATATTCAAATCATCATGAACCAATTCATCAATAACTTTTTTTTGAAAATTGATACCCCTAATTTTTTGAAAATGCAACAACCCAAGCTTTTCCAAAACCAATAAGAACTTTTAGCCAATATTGAGAATTGCCTTACTTTATTCAATGTTTTTTTTTTATCTAAGTTGCCCTTTTGGGTTTTCAATTCAAATACTTTTTTTTATTCATGTTGCTTTTTTCATCTCTATTTTTTTTTTAAAGTAATACTTCTTTACTGCATCGATATTGATTGGATTTGGTAAATCGTCTTTATCCATTCTTGTTAAGATCAGTGCCCCACCATAGAAGGTTTTCTTCACCATATATGGGTCTTCTCAATTAGGAGTCCATTTTTCATAAAGATCCTGTTGGTTGAGAAAATTTTTTCAAAACTATTTTTTTTTTCAAAATCATCAAAGGTGAACTTTCTTGTCATAAGCTCACATCATTCTTTTTTAATACAATTGACTATGGCAAAGTGCAGATAATCTCTTTTATTCAATGAGGTTTAGCTATTCATACCTAGCATGAACCGACGCAGCTTTTTTTAACTCGATTTCTATGAGAATATGCAAGAAAGAAATTTTTACTTTAATGGGCAACACTGCCTCTATACCATAAAGTAGTGAAAATGGTATAGTTCTTACAAATATGTGAATCAAAGTTCAATAGCATAATGCAAATGGTAACTTTTCATGCCAATCTTTGTACACATTTGTCTTATTGACCACCTTAACTACCCCATTTATCTTTGGACAATAAGATGCCAATTTATGGTGTTTGATTTTGAACTAGGCACAGACTTCATTCATTATTTTGTTATTCAAATTGAAAGCATTATCTGAAATAATCTTTTTTAAAAGTCTATATCAATAAATGATCTCTTTCTTGATAAACTTGCAAACCATTATTCTTGTTATATTAGCATATAAAACTGCCCTACCCAGTTTGTAAAGTAGTCAATCACAATCAAAATGAATCAATTTTTATTTGAAACTTTAGCCATAATGGGCCCTATCACATCCATTCCCCACATAGAAAATGGTTAAAGTGTTGACATAATATGCAATGATGTTAGAGGAACTTTTATCTTGTCTGTATAAATTTAACATTTGTAATATTTTCTAGCATAATCGATGCAATCTTTTTTCATTGACAACCAATAGTATCCTGCTTTCATGATTTACTTAGTCATCATATGGCCATTTGTATGAGTTTTACAAACACCTCCTTAGACTTTTTCAAGTAACTTCTTAGCCTTAATGGCATTCACATATTGCAATAGTGTTTGGATTCGACTTCTTTCATATACAACTTTCTCATAAAAAAAAAAACCATCACAATCTTTTCAGAGTTCTTTTACCATTCTCTAATATGTGATATGTGTATTGTTAATACTTAACCTATTGCAATATGTTAAAACACCATAAGCTCAACTTAAAGGGTTGGATTTTGACCTTTTCATTTAACTTGAACATTTCACCAATGTAGCTTAAACATCAGCCTTTTGATTCTTTTCTTGAGGTAAATAATGAAACCAAATATTTTTAAATTTTTTGATTAATTTTGATATGTACTTTTGGCATAGAACCAATATTGAATCTCTAGTTTTTCATTCTCCTCACAACTAGTATAGGACTAAGGTAGAGTCTCCAAAAACTTTCAACATATAAGCCTTCCTTTTAAGAGTAGCTTAAAGACCCATGACACATGTTTCATATTTTGTCATATTATTAGTATAATCAAAACTTAGTTTTCTAGTTATTGGGTAGTGATCTCCTTCTGCATATATTAAAACTATTCATATACCATGCCTCAAAGCATTTGATATACCATCAAAATACATCTTTCATGCATCTTTAGTGGCCTTTTTTTCATCTATGTACAATACAAACATTAAGTCTTCATTTGAGAAATTGAATGTCATAGGCATATAATCTTCATGAGTGCGTTCTATAAGAAATTCAGCAATAGCATTCCTTTGATTGCCTTTTAAGACATAAACATAATATCATATTCAAAAATAATGCTTGTTATCTTGCTATTCTTTTTTACAATGAAAGCTTTTCAAATATGTACTTTATTGGATCCAGAATTACAATAAGCCAAATGGTATGATACAACATGTACTATCTGAGTTGACAAGTTGTCCAAACTAGTGCATAATACATCTTTTTCAATGATGAATATTTGGACTCATAATCAATGAACTTTTACTTAGATAATAAATAGCTTGTTCTTTCTTTCTTGTTTCGTTATGTTGCCCTAAAACACTTTCCATTGATTTTTGATGCATATTCAAATACAAGATAAAGGGTCTTTTAGAGGTAGCAGCATTAATACTGATGGGTTTGATAAGTACTCTTTGACTTTTCAAATGCTATTTAACAATCTTCATCCCATTTCTCTAACTCATGTTTTCAAAAAATTTTGAATATGGGGTCACAGTTAGCTGTAAGTTGAAAAATGGAACAAGTAATATAATTTGACCTCCTTAAGAATCCTGTTACTTCTTTTTACATGCAGAAGGTAGTAACTCTTGGATGGCCTGTTTCTTATCTGAATCCACTTCAATTCCTCTTTTATTGATGATAAATCTAAGTAATTTTTTTGAGGTTGTGCCAAAAGTGCATTTAGCCAGATTGAGCTCGAGCTGAAACTTTTTTAATTTCTCAAATAACTTTTTAAAATTAGTCACATGATTTTTTACTTCACGGAATTGGCAATTATGCCGTCCACATACAACTTTTATTTTCTTATGTTTTATATCATGGAATAGACTTACCATAACTTTTTGATAAGTTGTTCCAGCATTTTTTAAATTGAAAGGCATGACTTTATAGCAAAATGTTCCTTATAATGTCAATAAAGTAGTCTTTTCCATATTTTCTTGTGCCATATTGATTTAATTGTAGCCTGAATATCCATCCATGAATGAAAGTAAGGAGTGCCTAGCGGTATTATCCATTAAAGTGTTAATGTGAGGCAATGGGAAGTTATCTTTTAGACTTGCTCTATTTAGATCCCAATAATCAACACACATTCTCACTTTGCCATATTTCTTAGGTACTGAAACTATATTTGTCATCTATTCGGGATATTTGGCCACTTTTAAGAATCCCACATTAAATTACTTTTTCACTTCTTTCTTTATTTTCAATAACATTTCAGGTTTTATCCTTTTCAACTTCTATTTAATTGATTTGCATTTAGGCTTCAGAGGTAGCTTATGTACTGCAATTTAGTATCCAACTTTGGCATATCTTGGTATGACTAAGCAAATATATCCATATATTCATAGAGTAATTTTATCAACTCTTATTTTATTGGTGATGGCATTAAAGTACCAATCTTAACCTCTTTCTTTGTTTCTTCATCCCTCAAATTCATAACTTTAGTGGTTTTTTGTTAAGGCATGGTTTACTTTTCCTCTTATTCCATTAATCTCAATAGTTTTAAGGATATTGCATTGTCTTTTACATTCTTTTCGTTATCAAGTTTACCAATATAAACATAATTTTTAAAACCAAATCTCAAAATATTGTCATGATGATCTTCACGTTCATTATTTAAATACCTAAACATGAGTGAAATGGATGAAATATAAAGGGATGTATAGTAATATAAGGAATTGAAATGAAATAAGCAAAAGAAATGCGACAAATGCACTATACTTGTCATTTATTCAAACAAAACTGAAAAAATAAACACACATACAAGACACTTAATGTTAGCATTTAGACTAGGTTCAACAGTTTATTTTAAAGACAATTGAAAAAAATAGGCATCTTTTTAACATGCCAATTCTTTAGCTCTACACTAAAAGGAGTAAGATACACTTATGGACTTCTTGGTTCTTCATTCACCTCTTCTTCACCCACCATCTATATCAAAAATCTAGTAAAAGTATCCTTCAATGATGGTGTAGGCCCCTTCTCTATGTTTTTTGCTATATCTACATAAATATAACTAACTAATATGAAAGTCTTGTAAAGGGAAAAAAAAAGACACACCTTAAGTTTCTACCTTTTACCCTAAAAAACAAGTCAATCCCTTTTCTCTTTTCTCCTTCATGAATTTTATTCTTTCTTTTTTGAGTAGGCTTATATCCTATACCTAACCAATCATCTTTTTTAGGTATTATCCATGGTCATTTCATCCCTTGCAAATTAGCCTACACTTCTTGCCCTTTTCTTACTACTTCATTAAGAGGCATTTTGGAAGCTTTGGATAGACATAAAGTAAGGCACCTTTGATCTTTCACCAATATAAGTTGTATTAATGAATTCAAAAGATCTAAAAGAATAATCTTGGGCTCTCTTAACTACTTTAACATATAATACAATTGATGATTTAGTTACTAGTAAATTTTTTTTATCAAAATAATGATAACATTTTCATCAATTATAAATTTCACTTTCTAATGCAGAGTGAAAGGCACAGCTCCTACAATATAAATTCACAAACTTCTTAAAAGATAACTATAGGAAAAAATGATATCCATGACCTGTAAGACTATATCAAAAGTACATTGGTCAATTTGAATTGGTAACTTAATATTACCTATCATTTCACGGTGAGTCCCATCAAAAGCTCTCACTATCATGTGATTCATCTTTATGTAAGACATGTTGACTAAAAATTTAGATAATGTAGCCATAGGCATGAAGTTCAAAGAAGATCCATTATCAATGAGTACCTTGGTCAATGTATGATCCTTGTAATTTATGGAGATATGTAAGGCCTTAACATCACCTCTACCATTAGTTGGAATTTTATCATCGCTAAACGATATAAAATTTCTTATTGTGATGTTTTCCACTATGCAATCAATTTTCTTCACAAATATATTATGAGCTATATAAGCCTTATTGAGTATTTTGAGCAAAACATTTCTATGAGGCTAAGAATTTAGCAATAGCGAGACCATGAAAATCTAAACTAGTAAGCAATTCAATTGCTCCACCACACTATATTCAATGTTCTTAATAAGTTTCAAAAACTCATAAGCTTCTTTTTTATAACTAGATTCTTATATTCTCAGTCCAAGACTTAGGTTGGGTGAGTTTTTTTATCATTATGTGGTTTATTTTCTTTTTCCAAGCTCGTCTCATTTTTTTTTATTTTTTCTTTTTATGCTCTCTCAAGTGTTTTCGGTTATAACACTACCTACTTTGAGTTATGCCCTACATACCAGTTATGTTTGCCACACTTACATCACATCAGCCATATTAAATAGATCTATTGTTTGAACCTTATGATATGATATTACAATCATATTTCCAAGGGATTGTCTTACCAGTTTTGCACAAAAATAAGCTAGAGACCTTAATTGTTACCTTTAGCATAGTTGTACAAACTGGTTCATTAAGTTTAACGTTTAATTTTCATCATAAAAGATAGTGATAGGCTCAAAATTCATACGAACTAGCTTAACGCTAGACTTATCTTCATAAAAGATGGTAACAAGCTCAAAATTTATTCGGTAAGGCCTGTTCTTGAAGAATCATCATCATAACATTCATCGAATTCTCTACATGTTTATCATAAAATTCAACCAAGAAAGAATCCATTATCTTTTACAATTCTTATATAAAGTTTTCTCAATCCTAAAGTGAATGATCAACAGCCTCCATATGGATACAAGTATGATTAGGATTATATATGAAGTACCCTTTATCTAAGTCCCTAAGTTTTGGACAAATCATATTTGCTTTTATTAAGGCAACAAATATTTGATCCATAGGGGTTCTGATTTCACTTATTTTTTTTATGTTCCAAGTTCTTCCATTACTTAAAACATTTACTAATCTCCCACTATGATTGGGCAATAGATTGGTATCAAGACTTGGTCTACCTTTTATTGTGAAATTCAATATCCTATTATCAGTTAGGTTTTGCACCTTATGTTTGAAAGCTATACAATTTTTTAGAGAATGGCCATGAACCCTATAATGGTAGTTATAGTAAACTTTGGGATCATACCACTTTGGATATAAAGGTTTTAAAGGTTTGATGGGTAGTCAAGCCACCAAGTGTTTCTAAAATAGTTAAGAGATAAGCTCCATATAAGTCATAAAAATTAGATGAAATCATGGTTGCTCTTGATTATTTCGAGGTTTTCTTTGATTAAAGTATATAGTGTTTGATTAGGGGAAAGATTGTGGTGAAGATACTCGGGGATAAAAATTAGTTTGAAAGGTAGGTATTTAGGTTTACACTAGTTGGTAATGGTATAAGTTTTAGGAAATGTTGAAAATGGTTGGGTAGAAAGGTTGTTATGTGGGATATAAGTAGTATGGAATAGAAGGTTTTAGTTTTGATTTTTTAGTGGTGCTATTTGCACTTTTGCTTATTTATTCTTGGGTGGTCCTCTTTTTCTTTTTATCTAGAAACATCACCCCTTTCGATCTTTCCATTCTTAATGGTATTTTCCATTATCTCACCCGTAATCACCATATCAGTAAAGTTTTTCATGGTATGACCAATAAGCTTTTCATAGTATGGGGCTAAAAGGGCATTGATAAATAGAATAGTTATTTTTTTCAATAAGAAAAGGCTGAACCTAATGGGTGATATCTTGCCATTTTTAGGCACACTTTTTAAAACTTTCACTAGCTTTCTTTTTCATGTTTGCAAGTATGGTCTATCTAGAGCCATGTTTGTAACATGTTTATATTGGGCAATAAATGCTCTAGTCGAATTTTTCCATGAATGCATCCGACTTCTATCCAATTGAATATACCATTTAATAGTTGATCCGATAGGGCTATTCTGAAAACAATGCATAAGCAACTTGTTGTTGTCTATATACCCAATCATTTTTTGATAAACATGGTGATATGTGCCATGGGACATTTGGTTTTATTGTATTTTTTAAATTTTGGTACCTTAAATTTTAATAGGATTACCAAATCTAAAACCAAACTAAGTTCACTTGCATCAATTGTGCCAAAAATATTCACACCTTGACACTGGAGTGTCTGCACAACATGCAACTTGGGCTCAAACTAAGGTAAACTTATTAAAAAATAAGATTGGCCTATACTTAGTCCAAATCCATTAAATAAATACATAAATAATGTAGGCTGGAATAGCTAGGTAGGATTCACACTAGCTACAAAAAAAAAGCATGAATATAGATGGGATTGTGGTTAGGTTCATTATCATGTAATTTACAGGAGTAAATGGGCATATTATGTTCACATGCAAATCCAATGATTTAAGGTGCGATTCTAGCAATGTAATCTAAAAGTTTCAATGCTTAGAGGGATGTTCCTAGCCTATATATTTTTTATTATTCTTTGGTAAAAGGTAGAATAGAGTTTTCTTTATCATTAAGCAATCTTTTAGATTGTTCTTCAAGTTTTGTATCTCTTAGGTGGATTTTCTAAAGTGGTGAACTTCTTTTATTCTGTATCCTCGATTAGAATTCTTAGAGTGTTGTTTCTGTATCCCTAGTTTTTATCTTTGTGGTAAATTTTTATATTTTTTAATCCAATAATTATAGTCTGCCATTATTCAATTCCTTATAAGTTATTTTCTTTATGAGTTTTTCTATTTGTAGTTAATCTCTACATCTTAAACATCAATTCTTGATATCAAATTAGTATCAGAGCTATGGTAGATCGTTGTCATCCAGCACCATTAGATAGGTTGAAGCCAATACTGACATTGTAATAACTACCAATGTTGACTTAAAGGATGCCCTCATAAAAAAGATACATTAACAGATCCTTCAACTACAACATTAGCTATATATACAAAAAGAAAAAAAAGAGATAAGGAGGCAATGAAAGAGAAATGAAGAAATTGAAAGAGAAACTAATCCATTCCATGGAAACAATGATGATTATGATGACAGCACCCTATCTCACCTATGGCAAGTCAGAGACTATCTACGTAGAAATCAAATTCAAGCTAGCATATTCAATTCGAAGATAAAAATTCTTAAGTTCAAGGAAAAGATGCAACTTAAAGAATTCTTAGATTGGGTACACACAGTGGAATGCATATTTGAATACCATGATGCCTCTAAAAATCGCAAGGTGAAGCTAGTGGCCATCAAACTCAGAAAGCATACATCTTTTTGGTGAGAAAATTTGAAAAAACAAAGGAAAAGAGAAAGCAAAAGAAAAATTATAACTTGAGAGAATATGAAAAGAGAGTTGAAGGGAAAATATCTCCTAGACAACTTTCGACAAGAAGTCTTCCTTAGGCTCCATAGTTTGAAGCAAAAAGATCTCTCAGTGGAGGAGTATACTATTGAGTTTGACTATCTCATGTTAAAATACAAATTGGTGATACAAAAAGAATAGACTATTGCTTGATATCTTAGAGGATTGAAGATTAAGATAGCTAATGTGGTGCAGCTACAACCTTATTGAACTTTCAATGATGTATGCAAGCTTACCCTTAAGGTGGAAAGACAACAAAATGAGGTCTGTGGTAGTAACTTGAGATTTTGGTCCTGAGAAGGCTATATCAATAAAGGTGGCTTATCCAAAACTGTTCTTTCTTCTAAGCCCATTCCAAAATAGCCCAAAAAGAAAGATGAAACCTCAACAAGTAAGCCTTAGTCCAGTGCATAAAGAGAAAGCTTAGACACATTACCTCAGAATGTCAAAGGCTTAGACACATTACCTCAGAATACCCAAATAGGAAAATTGTGACTCTAGTAGAGGAAAACTTGAAAGAAAATAAAGAGAAGCTAGCTGAAGAAGATCAAAACCTTGAAGAGAAGAAAGAGGTGACCTATGGTAATTATGGAGTGTCTTTATTCATACAATACAGCTTGAGTATCGCACTTGCTAAAAAAGAAGATTAGTTGCATAAAAATATGTTTCACACTTGATGTATTACCCATGGGAAGGTATGTGATATTATAATTGGTAGTGAAAGTTTTGAAAACATAGTTTTTACCTTTACGATGCAAAAATTAGACTTTAAGACAGTGGATATCTTAGCTGTAGAAAAAAAAATGAAATCAAGGTTAGTAGGTGGTGTTTGGTTTCTTTTTCTATAGGAAAGAATTACAAGGATGAAATGTGGTGTGATGTAGCTCTAATGGATGCTTGCCATTTACTGCTTGAATGACCTTGGCATTATGATAGGAGGGTTATTTATGACGGTTATCGTAATATTTACACATTTGTGAAGGATGGATACAAAATCATCTAGGCCCTACCAAGCCCATGGTGATGTCCAAACTAACCAAAAGGGAATGAAGTAGCTTGTTTACTAAGGCCAATTGTAGAAAAAAATTAAGATTGGTGGTACTATGTATGCATTAGTGTTGATTAAAGAAATTAAAAACAGTGAGGAGCCCCCTACAATGATACAACCATTATTGGCAAAATTTTAAGATGTTATTTAAGAGGAGTTACCAGCTAGCCTACCACTAATAAAGGGACATTCAACATTGCATAGACTTTATCCCAAGAGCTATTCTACCCAACAAGGTAACCTATAGGATGAGTCCTAAAGAGCATGTGAAGTTGCAATGCTATGTTGAAAATTTGATGAGAAAAGGAATGGTGCATGAAAGCATAAGCCCTTATGTAATCCCAACCTTTTTGGTGCCTAAGAAGGATGGATCGTAGCACACGTGTGTGGATAGTAGGGCAATCAACAAAATCACAGTTGACTATCACTTTTTTATTTCACATTTAGATGACTTATTGGACTAACTACATGGAGTAACTATTTTCTCTAAAATAAACCTATGTAGTGGTTATCATCAAATCAGAATAAGGCCTGGAGATGAGTGAAAAATAGCTTTTAAGACAAGGGATGGTCTCTATGAATGGATGGTAATACTTTTTGATTTATCCAATGCTCCTAGTACTTTCATGAGATTTATGAATCATATCCTTAAACCTTGTATTGGCATATATGTAATAGTATATTTTGATGATATTCTGGTGTACAGCAAGGATGAGAACCAACATTTGAATCATCTACACCAACTATTTTACATATTGAGGGAACAAAAACTTTATGCTAACTTTAAAAATTATAGTTTCTTTACTTCTAGCCTTGTGTTTCTAGGGTGTATGGTGTTAAAGGAAAGAATAAAGATGGATCTCAACAAGGTTAAGGCAATTTTAAATTGACCAACACCAGCATCTCTGTATGATATTTGTAGCTTCCATGGTCTTGCATCTTTTTATAGACACTTCATTAGGAGTTTTAGCTCTATTGTGGTTCTTATCACTGAATGTTTGAAGAATGAAGCTTTTAAATATATCAAAGAAACCCAACACAGCTTTGAGCTCATCAAGAATAGGATAACTAAAACTCTTATCTTGTCCCTACCAAACTTTGGTCAAGTGTTTGAAATGGAATATGATGCAACTAATTCTGGAATATGTGCTATTTTAAGTCAAGGGGGAAAGCCTATAACATTTTTTAATGAGAAGCTTAATGAAGCCAAAAAGATGTATTCAACTTATGACAAAGAATTCTACGCCATTTATAGGGCTTTATTCCATTAAAGTTAGTATTTTCTTCCTAAGCCATTTGTCATATATTCAGACCATAAGGCTTTCAAGTTTATCAAAGCTAGCACAAGCTCAATCGAAGACATACAACTTAGGTGGAATTCTTTCAAGCCTATAACTTCACTATCAAACACAAATCAGGAATTCAAAATGTGATGGCAGATGCTTTGAGTCGAAAGCACTTCTTATTGGAGACTATGGCTATTAAAGTTATTGGATTTGATATGATCAAAAGGCTCCATGAAATAGATCTTTACTTTAATTGAAATTAGAAAGAATGCAGGAAGGACCACACAACCAATTTTTGTTGCATGATGGATATCTTTTCAAGGCTAACAGTCTTTGTATTCTCTCATATTCTTTGAGAAAATCTTAATCAATGAGGCTTATGATGGTGCATTGGGTGGATATTTTAAAAAGGACAAGACACTTGCTCTTTTATAAGATCAGTTTTATTGGTCGAAAATGATAAGAGATGTGATGAAACACCTTTAATGATGTAGAGTGTGCCACATTGCTAAGAGTCATGGTCAAAACACTAGATTGTATACTCCACTACTTGTGCCTAATGCTTATTGAAAGGATGTTAGTTTGGACTTTGTAGTTGGATTGCCTAGAACTCAAAGGAACAAAAACTCTATCATAGTGATTGTGGATCATTTTTTCAAGATAGCCCATTTTATTCTTTGTTACAAAACTATATATGCTTCTCATGTTTCCGATCTATATTTTAAAAAAATTATGAGGTTATATGAAGTTTCTAGATCCATGGTGTCTGATCGAAATTTTAAGTTTCTTAGTTATTTTTAACGTACCTTTTGGAGGAAGCTTGGCACCAATCTCAAATATAGTTCTTCTCATCATCCTCAAATAGATGATCAAATAGAGGTAACCAATCGTAACTTGGGTAACTTTTTAAAAAGTTATGTGAGAAAGAATATCAAATAGTGAGATCTTATTTTACCTCAAATAGAGTTTGCCTATAATCGATCATCAAACCAAACCATTGGTTATAGTCCTTTTGATGTGGTATATAGTAAGAATCCAATCAGTCCTTTAGATTTAATTTCTCTCCCTACTAATCAATAATTTAGTAGAGATGCAGAAGAAATGGCTAAATGTATCAAACGATTTCATGAACAAGTAAGAATTAACTTTTTACAGTAGAATGACAAGTATAAGAGGGCATCAAATAAGCATCGAAAACATGTGAAGTTCAAAGAAGGTGATTTAGTGTGGACTAACTTGCAGAAAAGTGAGATTTTCTTTAGGAAAGTTTGACAAATTACAACATAAGACAGATGGTCCATTTAGAGTTCTTTAACGCATTGGGGAGATGCCTATAAGATAGAGCTTTTTGATACTTATAGAGTATCATCCAACTCCAATGTTGCTGATTTGTCACATTACCATAGAGAGAATATTAGTTCAGACTTAAGGATAAATCTTTTTTAATCAAAAGAGATTGACACCGGAGTGTCTGCACAATATACAACTTGAACTCAGACTAAGACAGACTTATTCAAAAATAAGATAAGCTTATCCTTGGTATAAATCCACTAAATAAATACATAAATAAGATAGGCTGAAATAGGGAGATTGCGTTCACACTAGCTAAAAAAGAAGAGCATGAATATGGATGAGATTGTGGTTAAGTTCATTATCATGTAATCTGCAGGAGTAAATGGGTAAATTATGTTCACATGCAAATCTCATGATTTTAGGCATGATTTTAGCAATACAATCTGAAAGTTTCCATCCTTAGAATGATATTTTTAGCCTATATATTTTTTATTATTCTTTGTTAGAAGACATAATAGAGTTTTCTTTATCATTAAGCTATCTTTTAGATTGTTCTTCAAGTTTTGTATCTCTTAAATGGATTTCCTAGAGTGGTGAACTTCTTTTATT
This sequence comes from Durio zibethinus, assembly GCF_002303985.1. Next base: position 4,648,146 of record NW_019167926.1, on the reverse strand, counting down.
ATATATCCTCGATAAGAATTCTTAGGATAGTATTTCTATATCCCTAGTTTCTAGTCTTGATGGTGAACTTTTATCATTTTTAATCCAATAATCATATTATGCCATTATTCAATTCCTTATGAGTTATTTTTTTATGAGTTTTTTCTATTTGTAGTTAATCTCCACATTTCAAACATCAATTTTCAGCATCACACCTTCAATAGTTCATAATCGTTCTTTCAAGAGATCAAATTTTTATTATGCTTTTATATTCTTAGATTGTTTAGATGTACTTATTTTTTAATTTCTCTTATTTTTTTAAATCATCTAAATTTGGGACCATAATGGGATGAACATGACTTGTCCCAATATTTAGCCCAACGTGTTCTTGACTTCATGGTTGAATCATGAATGAAGGTAAATTAAACTGAGCATATGGCTACTTTTTAAGTTATGTTATTTACGAATGCACTTGTTGAGAGGCTTGAGAATAGGGTGGAGTGAACCCTAGCGGATACAATAGATCTTTCCTATTGCTGGTGTTTTCTTAAGCTTGAAACTTTTTCTTAGAGGTCACTTATTCAACTATCCCTTTTTTTATCATTTTTTTTATCATGTCCATCATTACAACCATTTCTTTTTTAATCTCTTATTAGGACCTAGTCATTTGTTTTATTAACTCTTGTTGAGACCTAATTATCTGCTCTTACATCTCAAACTGAGTCTTTTCTATCATTTCCATTCTAGATGCTTGGTCGTCTTTCATGATTCTGACTTATTAGTAAGTGTTGTAACGATAATGAACATGTTGATCTATGTGTCCTGATGGCCTAACTATCTTTACACCTGATCAAGTTAACAATAATTCTTTAAAATTTGTTATTTTAAGGTCCTTTTCTTTTAGTCGTTTTACATTCTTTTTATATTTAACATTAAATGGAACATACATATTATGCATAAATGTATAAATGCAAAAGTTATGCTTGTTATGTATCCAGTATTTGCAAAAAATTTAAAGTTAAACTTGAACCACCATATCACAACGTTACATTACTCAAATTGTAATATTATAACCTTAAGTTTGCCATATTATCTTATTAGAGACTCATTACACTCAGACCATAATATTACAATATTAAAATTTTCAAAAAAAGTGCCTAACATGTTTGTATTTTTCATAAGCACTATCTAGAAAAGTAGTCAAACGTTGGCTATACTATCTCAGGTAGACTTCTTTCTTTACTTGTATCACTTCTTGGGCCATGTTTCTTATGTTGAAGCTAACTTTTTTTATCTATTCTACTAGGCAAGTGGCTTAAAATTCTTTCAGCAGACATTCTTTTTTTTAATACTATGCTTCTTTGGCTCTAAGTTTGAATTGATTTCATTTTTTTCTCAAGATTTGATTGGTTTTATGTTGATAGTGTATTTGCTATTTCAAGTCATCCATAAGACCTTGTAGCATATTCTTTTTTTCCACAGATTGACTAAACTTTTCTTCCTTAGATAATTAATTAAACTAAAGTTATTTTGCATTCTTTTTGAATTCTTTAGTCTCAGTGATTATGATGGACTTATACAAGCTTTTAGATATCTTTTTGTTCTTTTTCAAGCCTTCGAAATTTTCTTTCATTCTCTTTAGTTTTGTATTTTCACTCATTAATCTCATGCCGAAGTTTTTTCTTTTCAAGCTCTCATATTTCTTTCTTTTCTTCAAATTTGCATTTCATAATTTTCATGTCTTCAGTGACTTATTCACGATAGGCATCTTATTGATGGTATGGTCTCTCTTATTTATGAGCAACTTTGTTTTTGACACGTTGCCTTTTTCATATAAGATATTTAGGTGTAGCATTGTCTGTATACCTCCTACAATCTACTCTTCAGGTTTGCTTTCATTATTTGATAATTTCTTTCACCTTTGTAAGAAATCTTGGTTCCTTGAAAGATAATTCCAATTCAAAAAACCCATGAGTCATTGGAATGAACTGTTTTAAATTCAATTGTAAATGAACCATTGTCAGAGCATAGCTTATACCTCTCCACAACCCTAAAAGTGTAACCCATGGCTTATTACCACACTTGTACAACATGGCTTTTCATGGCATCCAAGAAACCCTCCATATAACTTGAGTACTGATGATATTTTACAAAATCGATACCCATTTTTAATTGAACTTTGATTCTGGCCACTCAACATTGTAGAATTCTTCAATTAGCTTATTTTTATTACTATGAGTAAGACGAAATTTACCCACATTATGCTAAAGATGACTTTTTGCCTAAATATAGAGTAGTTGTGTACACCTTATGAAGCATCATTCTCTTTTTTAGTAATGATTCAATGATCTAAAAGTTTCTGTTAGTATAAAAAAGTAAGATTGATTTTGTTATCCATCTGCTTGAGGAAGTCAATTACTAATACCTCAATGTGCCCCAAGATCTTTGAAAAAATGATCAAGCTATAAATTGCTAAAGCTATTACTCTCATGCTTCGTTCATCCTTTAAGTGTTTGATGATGTAATCGCATAAGATTTCTCCTTGATGTAATCATTTTTGTCTTTTATTTGAATATATGAGTTCATATTTTGAGTAAAGACCTCTACCATACATACAAATTTCTTACAAGATTTAAGTTTTTGACCTCACCCATAGATTTTATCTAGATTGGAGAGATGCAACCATAGTAATATAGTATACTTTTTTATTATTAGGATCATATCTATCTCGTTGAACATGAAACATCTATAAGCAAGATTTCAAAACTGAATTAGAGCTTTTATCAGTTGGTTTTTTGTGGGCAACTCAAAGAGTGAAGCAACATGACCATAGTTCTCCTCGAAAACCATCTTCCTAGGGCTTGTTACATGACACTAGATCTCAACCAACTCAGAGAGGTCATTTTATTAAAACCCCAGCTTAATTTCTTTATGCAAAGTTTCTTTTTTGGATTCTTTCAAACAATCTCTCATTCTGCTTTAGGTTTCAATGATAAAGTTATCAGCTCATTAGCCTCTTCATACATGGTGGGCTTTGAAGCTGAGAACATCATAATGGTGTTTTCAAACAAAGACCAAAAATCTTCTAATTGATATTGGTATATTGACAAGCACATTCCATATGCAAATGTTTATGATTATGCATGATCATGATAGAAAAGAAAAGCAAAATAAATTAGGGTTAGTAATCAAATTAAAATAAATGTTCCCTCATATGCTCTAATTTAAGGTATAATTTACAAAAATAGCATGGTTTTATCTAAAGTTAGTTTCTTAAGGTTTATTATATATAGGGTTTAGAATTTAACATAATCTAAAAAGGTTCCCAAATTGATCCTTGCTATCATCCATTCTAGACTAGTAAGGCCCTTGATCCTCACCTATAATGAGCTACTGACAAAAATGATTCAATTTAAGTTGAAGTATTTCATTAGCCTAAGCAGAAGCATTAGAACCTCACGAAATGTAGGTACTCTACTCCTTCCTAAAAAGGACAAATTTAGGAGCTTAGGTATAGAGCTCGTGCATAAATGCAAATGTGCACATATGTGAAGGAACATTGCAATTATTGATCGAAATAAAATCAATAATATAATTACCAACAATATAAGACAAGTGAAATAACAAAACTAAATAAAGCCATCAAAATTGTTTTTTTTTTTTAATTTTATATTAAAATGAGATAAGGAATTAATATTAAATATAAAAAAACTCATAAAATCAAAGTTTGGATAACACATCTTAAGTTTTTGCTTGACTATTAAGATATCCCCAGTGAAGTCGCCAAGTTGTCATAATAATTTTTTGTCTAAAAAAACTCAATCACTAGAGTTTGGTGAAAACTTACAGAGTTGCCATCAATCTTTTTTTGTAGGGGTGTTATTAGTCACCCAAAAGATCATTTTTTAATAAAATCTCAAAATTAATTAAGATTTACCATAAGACATTTTGATCTACGAAATCAAAGTTGGGTCCAAGAATACAGTTACAAGCAAGAAAGGTATTAACACCCTTATGTCTCTAGTTCGAATAATAGTACTAATTAAGCATGTGTTATTATTTAATTTTGATAATATAGTCTTATTTATATTTAAAATTAATTCCTAAAATTATTTGTGTAAAACGTTTTTATTGTGAAATTACTATTATTATTTTTGCATCTTATAAATTCGCTAAGCTCTGGCAAAATCTATAAAAGATATCTTCATTTAGAAGATTTTCAAGAAAATTGATTATTTACAAAATTTCTTAAATTTCATCATAAGATATTTCATTTGTTTATTTATTTATTAAAATTGATTTTAGGATTATCTTGATTTTTTTTACGAAATCTAAAAATAGCTTTTCTAACTGATTTTTAAGATTTTCTTGACTTTTTGACAAAATTCGAAAAAATCATTTCTCCTGGTAACAATTAAGAAAAATAAAACTCTTTCATTTTTCTTAAAATTTTTACTCAAGATATTTAATTAAACATTTATTTTTATTCATTATTTTTTATTTTTTATTTTCATTATTTTTCTTATTATTTAAATAATTCTTTATTTAGTGAGAATAATTTTTAATTTAATTTTTTTATTATCTTAACTCTTTGGTGAAATAAAAAATATATTTTTTGTAATACTTAAGATATTCATCCAAACATTTTATTTTTATCATTTATTATTATTTTTATATTTTTTAAATAAATCTTTATTTTGGTAAAAATAATTTTTAGATTATTCTAACTCTATAGTGAAATCCAACAAATATTTTTACTTATAATAATTAAAGAAAACCAAACTCTTTTAGTTTTCTTTAAAAATTACATTTAAAAGATTCACTTAAATAATTTATTAGTTTTATTTTTTGTCTTTTATTTTATTATTTTTCATTAAAAATTATTTCTTAAATTATTTCATCAGTTTGGTGAAATTTAAGCAGCATTTTGCTTGGAACAAAATTTTAATTTTCCTTGAATAATTATTTTTTAAAAGATTTATGCATATTTTTTAATTTTAGCTAGCCTACATTTTACTTTAATTCTATTTTTATTTTTTTACCTATTTCTAAAAGAATGAATAATGATAATAACATAAAATAATAATATAATAATAACAATAATATCATAAAAAATAAATAAAATCAACACAAAATAAATAAAATCAAAAATCAAAACAAAAAAATAAAAAGAATAAAAGAATAAAAAGGAAAAAGAAAAAGAAAAACTTACCAAATGGGTTAAGTCAAGAGTAGGTCCACGTGTAGGTTAGATGCTTTCAAATGGCATCATTTTGGCTGCTTATAAAAGGCCAAAGTCAATTTTTTTTTTCCTTTCTCTTTTCTCTCTCTAAACTCCAGAGCTTCTTTCTCTAAATTCAATCCCCTTTTTGTCAGCCACTGTAATAATCCAGATGCCAACTGATCGATGTCGTGTTATGGTTGAAATCTTTAATCAGCGTTGGTAAATTCAAAAATTTTATAGATTTTTAAGAAATACCTAGATATCGATCACCCAAAAATTCATATGATTATTGAAAAACTCAAATTTTTTCAAAATCTCGTAACCCCAAAAATTTTTTAAAAATTCTCAAAAATAACCAAAATGATCATTTTTGTCTCCCAAACACTTTTCTAAAACTAGATTTTTCAAAAAAAAAAAAATCCTAAACTTCTAAATCAAGGTTTCCAATTTCAACTAAATTTTTTTTTGTTTTATTTCTGCAAACAAACCTTTTTTCTTAATGGTTCCTCTTATAAGGATGTGGTATTTTTTTTTTTTATGCTTGTGCGTGCATGTGTGTGTGTGTGTGTTTTTTTTTTCTTTTTTCAGAATGGCTTTAACTCCTTTTAAAAAAATTGCTTTTTATTTATGTGTTTTTTCTCTTTATGCAACTGTGTGGCTTTATTTATAGCCATTAAAAGATCAAATCCCAAATTTTTTTAGATTTAAAAATGAAAAATCTAGTACTTGAAGAAGAAAAATGATGGCCACAAGTGACTTCTTCAACCCAACATTTGGCCTCTAAAATTTTTGCCCTAAAGTCTAACAATGCATTTAATGCACCAAAAACTCTATCACAAAAATAGAGAAGAAAAGAGAAAGACCACTAATAGGAAAATAAAATTAAATTAAATTAACTAAAATTAAAATCAAATAAACAAAAATAAACAAAATTAGATTTGAGTTAAAATCTAATTAGGCCCAATAAGAAATTCGAGATTGGATTAGAGTAAAATCAAGAAACTCTATTTCTCGGATAAAATAGGTGTCTACAAATATATTAATAAATAATATTGTTATATTTATTATGTAAATAATATTATATTAATAAACAAATAATGTATTATATTATTAGTATAATATATGATATTAATAAATATTATTTATTAATAATATATAAATAATATATAATTTATTTATAAATATTATATTAATAAATAATATATAATTTATTTATAAATATTATTTATTAATATAATATTTATAAATATATTATTTATTAATAATATTATAATCATTAAAAATTATATACTAATAAATAAATATTATTTTATTATTAATAACAAATGAAGCTTAAAAACTTTAACAACTTTCTCTTACATGTTTTTGTTTTCATATTTTTAAAACAAAAAATTTTTATCTAAACATATTTTCAGATTCAATAAATTAAAAATAAAACAAAAAAAAAATTTCAAAAATATAAAACATATCTTGATACCAAACGACCCCTAAGATTTTCTTGCTGTTGGCAATTTAAATCATTTATTTTATTTTTACACGAGATTCATATAATTGCATTATGCTTTTATTATTTGTAACAAACAAAACGAAAAGATGTCCCCTGCCTCCCGGCCTAGTCGCCCAAGAGCCCTTAAAAGGGACATTGAGATCTCAGTTCTAAGTTCCCACTCCCCCCACCCTTGAACTAAAAAAAAAAAAAAACAGATGGAAAAGATCTTTGGGTTACTTAAAAAACTCAACATGTGTGATCTAGGTTAAAACCTCTTCCTTACTCTCACTGGCTTATGAGTGCTTATAAAATATAATTAGTTCATATGCAAGTGTTAGGTGTTAAACCCAAGCAGAGCGCAGGGATTAACACCATTGAAAGAAAATCGGATCCTGCCTCTTTATCTTATCAAATCGTTGCACATAATGGCCCGTGTCTTGGTCCAAAGGCTAGGAAATTTTGCCAAACATGCCCATTACTGTTGCACACGAACCCTGATGGGTTAGATCTGGCACAAGCCATGATGGGCTGCACCACACCATGTGGCGAGCTGCCAACCCATTTTGACATCTTTACATGTGTTGCAAATTATTTCCATCAAAAAGAGTATGTTGATAATTATTGTATTCCGTTCACAACTAATTACCACATTTTATGAGAATGTTTTATTTTATAAATTAAAATCTTGACGAGAGCTTTGGGCAAGCATATCATCTTATTTTAATACCGGAGTATGAAAGTACCCAAAAAAAAAAAAAAGAAAGAATGATTGTAGCACGAAGTTGGAAGCATGAAGAGTAGACTTTTCCACATTTTTTTTTTAATTCCTGTAAAGATAAACGGTAGAACATAAAATGAATAACTAACAAATATGAAATATCAGACAAGTTCTCGCATGTTTAATGGCACTCATCCTTCACCTTAGTATTTTCATTTCCATGTGTTTGTAAAAGTCATGGTTAAACAATTGCGTAAATTTGATATTAGGCATATCACCAAGAGTCCGAAGACTATCCCAAAACCAATCGGAAATACATACACAACTGGAAAAAGTATTATCCACAAGTTTCATCAAAAAAGTATTATCCGGAAGAAAAAAAAAGATTGTTCATAACAGTTATCAGCGCAAGGCCAGCCGTTTTATCTGTAGAGTAGATCACATTTCAACTATAGAACACAAATGAAAATCCTATGAAACATTACATTCTAAGGACAGTATGGGTTTTAGCCACTTAAATACTATGATTATTACATTGAGAAGAGTAGGAAGCAAATAAAACAGGTCTTACATATAGCCATATAGGCACAAAGGAAGAGCTAGAATGTTGTATTTGCTTTTAAACTCTCAAAAATATGCACTGCGTCTGCTTGATAACTATGTGATATTAAGTTGAAAGCTTTGTATTATAATTGTTGACAAATATCAGCCTCATTAAATCACCTATTGACCAGAATTTTCTGAACCTGGAAGCGTCATTCATTCCATTTTTCTTTTTCTTCCGTGTACCTCCTCCTCTACAAAGTTTGCACACAACTATAATTAATTGTTGTATATAAGTTCAAAAACCTAGGAAAAAGGGAAAAAGAAGTAATTAATTGTTGTATATAAGTTCACAATTTATGCTTAAATTGCTTGAAATTTCACCACCTCTATACTTGAAATTTCATCACCTGTAACAGCATTATTATCTGGTTAAGAAGCAACCTTTTTAGTCTTTGACACATGCAAAGCCCCAGAGGGTGTCACCAGAACCTGACAGTTATGAACAAAGAAAAAAGAATTGACTGAGAGATACCTTATACATGATTAATCACATTTGATGGGACTTTCCAGATCTTATCAATAAGGAACATGTAAGCTTTGACAAGCTCTTCCTTGACCATGAAAAGTACAGAAGCTGCAAAAACACTTTGTACTATCTTTGTGCTCATCCCCTTGTAAAAGCCAGGCAATCCTTCATACCTGATCATTTTCATTATTGCATCAAGTGTACCTGTGCCGCAAAACTTTCCAGTTACCATTTTTGCCAAACCATAGTGGACCGATCACAATCTTATAACTACAGTAACTACTCAATCCCTTTATATCGAAAAGGAAGCCAACAGCAAATAAAAATGAATACCTATTTTTAAATTAATTACGTGGAAAGTACACTATTAAAGCCACAGTTTGAGGAACACAAAAAAATGTCACATGACGTCCTAAAAATTACCACATGGCAAATAGTCTTAAGGAAAAAGATGAAAGCAAAATTTTTGGTGGTCAAATTAGACAAAGGTTACATTGAATGTACATGGTAATTGACATTTACCTAACTTCTCTGCATGAAGATGAATAAGACTGAACAAGACAAAGAAGAGTGATAACTCTAGGACTCCAATGTCAACAGAAAATTTAAAAACCTTAAACCCATGAACAGAATCCAGAAACACAAAATGTCAAGGAAAGCTACAGAAATATGGATTCACAATCCCTTTTCGTACCTTAGATTCTCATACTTGCTATTAAAGCCAAAAAGAGCAAGGAGCAATGTGCATTACTTCTTAGAATTAGAAAGTACTTTTTTTTTAACTCCGCATAAAAAGCTATATGTATTTGGGGCCAAAACCTTTTCTGAAGCCAGTTAACTTTGATATAACTCTGTTATAATAATGGATGAGGCTCCTTGAGTAAAATGCTTCCTGGTGATAAAATTCATGGCTGAAACTAGAATAAGGACAACTAAATACTCTAAATGAAAAGATTTTAAAGCAGGTATGACAGAAGCTGAATACTTAGTAAAGGTACAAAGAAATAAAACTGAAGCCGTTTTGAAATGGAAAATCAGAATATGCATAAAATGATAAATTTTGGTAGGCAAAACCAATTTCTGTCGACATGGAAGCTACAAATAGGTTTACACTTTACAGACAGATAGATCAAAAGACAAAGCATTAATGTTGTAATATTGCTATAAAACCAGATACACATCAATAAAGCATAGCCTTGGCAATAACAAAAGTAACAAATTCAACCAAGCAAAGATTAGGATCTTATGAGTTTTAAGTCATAACAGAAGAGAAGGGAGAATCAAGATTTAAGATCTAGAGTCCACAAAAAGTTCAAATGTCACAGTGAAGTCAAAATGAGGGCAATTTGTAAGGCAGTTTTGAATTTAGAATGGAACTAAATTAGAGCAAGACCCAAAAAGAGATGTAGAAGATCCATAATACATGCATAATTCAATATACAATGCCGGTAACTTATAAATGCAGCTTCCTGAGAACATAATATTGGCATCAGGTGGCTACCCATCAGCAAAGATAAAGGCTTGGAGAGACGGCACAAAATCTGACACTCAAAAGATGAAAAAAGTAAAAGGTAAACTGTAGTTATTATAAGGTCACCTCAGCCAAAACTGTGGTAGAAGGTTTCTTTATAACATGAAGGTAAGAAATGTTGTAACTGGAAAGATGAAAAGAATTGGCAAAGAAGTTTTGAAAATCGTGATAGGGCAGAATTCATCTGATAACAAACCTGAATATCTTAGTGATACATTCCCACCAATCTCTTGCTTTGCTTGAAGCCGAGACTGTACAATTATTTAAGAGAATAAAAACAGTAAGAGGATTCAAAAATGTCGGTGCAAGACAAGGCCATAACAAGGAACCATGACACTTGCATTGAAGAATTGCAGAACTCTTTCTGACTTCCTTAGGAACCATTTCTGCAAAAGTTTACCTTGACAACCAGAAGTGGGTATGTTGTTACAGTTGCCCCAAGTTTTGCCAAGGCACCTAGTAGAAACACCTGCTCATACAACAGCAAGGCAGAAAAAGTAGAAATTTAGACAAGGTCATCAAGTTCCTATTCCTATTTTTGATGGAATTGGACCAGCTCCATAGTGGGGAGGAGAGGAGTTAAACAGTCTAATATTTATCAACTTTAGGTACCAAATTGAACATTTGACCATAGTTCGGGTAACAAATGTGTGATTAACCCTTTCTAATTCTATCTTTTGTTTCAATAAGTAACAAATTTGATGGGGAAAAGGTTATGTCCCTTTCAGATGATATATAACAAACAAGTTTTTGAGAGTTTTGATGCCAAGGGGAAAAAAATTGAAATAAAAATGTAACTCCAAGATGATGATGCATGATGCATTCCAACACTATTAATTTCTCTCAAAGATATCTTGTACCTCCAAAGCTGATACATTTTTTAGTCCATGCTTATTATTAGCACCACGTTTTTCCTTCATACGCTTTAATGAGCTCTCATATATCATGAACTGGATTGAGGGATTACACACCTGGCATAAACAAAATCTTCATTAATCAGATGCAACTAAATAGTTTGTCCATGGTTTACGTATATTACAGTAAAGGCTAACCATAATAAGTGTAGGGATAATGCCTTTCCAGAATCCACTAATTCCTGCTTCAGTATAAACTTCACGAGCCTAGAAAATTATGAAAATTATGAAAATGTATACACTTGTGATTTGCAATGAATAAATATGATGGTTTTCATTCGCATTACAATATATAAAATTACGTTAAATTTTGAAAGATAGAAACTGCATGACAAGCTGTTTTGAAGAAGCTTTGCACTACAAGACTAAATAAAAAATCTATTTAAATTAATAAAGAAAAGCAACCAGAGAAAATGGTCAAACCAATTATGTCATCATCATAATGAGTGTAATGACAACCTTTCCTCAACCCCGAACCCCAAGGTATTAAAAAGAAATGGAAAGAGAAGTGGGCAGATACCAACCGCATGAATGGTTCCATAAGGATGAGGCTTTGTTGAATCAAGCTCAGCCAATTTATCTTGCAGTCTTGAAGCTATTAAGCTGTTTTCAGAAGCCTCCTTCAATAGAGACTCCTTTTTTGACTCCATAATTTTTCTTTCCGCTTGAGTATGAGTCTGAAGAAAAAACAGAGAATGCCATATGTTTTATCTTCAGGGGATCACATAAACTCCAGTATGGTGGTACCGTAGTACAGATAGAGAGTCATTCATAAATATTAATATTGGTATATTTACATAAACTGAAAATTTAATAGATATGCAGCATTGTTTCTTCAAGACAAACTTATGTTGTGTTTACATTAACCCTTCAAAATAGAGGTATAGAAAAGGGAAGCAACAGCAGACCTGCATACGGGTGACAAGAACCCATATTGGGTTTGTCAGCAATACATTTAAGGACCTGCAGGGTCAGACAATTTTAATCAATTATTTTCGAAACTTGAAAATGCAAAGCCTCTTCTTTATTCAAAAGAAGGCAGCATTGCTTGTCCTAACTGTCCCTGCTCTGACTAGTTATATACGCTTTTTTTTTTCCTGCAGCACAAGAATGGCATTTAACAGAGCTAAAGATTTGAAGGCATTATCAAGAAAGAATAAAACCTACAGCAAGCTGGGGGATGTATATTAAAATTAAATAGTAAATTATGAATCCTTTATAACCATGCCTCAACTCCGCGGGTAAATGAATGGCATAAAGATGAAAGGGATGTGTGTTACCCTGCAAGAGCGGCTACGAGAAGCCAAGAAAAGATGCCAACAGTGCCATCCCCACGTCCCTTGTGCTTACGGGTAGATGCAATAGCCTCAACCTTATTTTTGAATAGCTGATAAAAGTAGTAGTAAATGCCCTGACAAAATGACAAGAATATTACTACTACTGCTACTACTACAAGGCATGAAGAGGTGAAGAGCGAGCGTGTATTCGAGTCAAAATTGCTAGCATAAAATAGAAAGCTGGAAGCAGGGAGGGGCAAAAGAAACACCTGTGAGGCAGCAGTTCCAAATAAAGAAGGCTTAAGCCCGGAGTACAGTCCTCCCCAGCCTTCAGTTCGTACGACCTACATGAAGAAGAACCGAATCTCAAATCACTTGGAAACTTACTTAGATAAGCAATTTGAAAGATGACAAGTCAGGTACATGGAGGATCTGAAGAAGCGTGCCGGCAGGCGCAGCGGGGGGTTTGGGTTTGGACTTGGCGATTCTCTCCGTTTGTTGACGCGTGTTCACCTTCGTTATATTTGTACACACACGGTTATTGGAGTTTTGAAGCCTGTATTTATTTTTTAAAAATTTTGAAAAAAGAAGAAGAAAAAAAAGACAGAGAGAGAGTACCGTCTGAAGGGGATAAGTGAGGATTTGAGCAATGATTCCAGCGCCTGCTCCTGCCACTCCATTCGCTATAGCGTTGGACATACTAACAGAGTTATCGTCCTTTGACTGCCCCCTGAGTGCTGACTGAGTTATCCTCTACTCTCTTCCCTCTTCCCTTCTCCGCCGTAACTTTTTTTTTTTTTTTAATTTACTTGCTTGCTTCTGACACTTCATTTTCACTAATCCACTTGGGCTATCCTGTACCTGTCTTCTTACCTCTTGCTCATTCTTTGTTAAAGGTTACGATTAATTACTAACAGGGTTCAGTTTTTGGCTTCAAATTTTGATTATTTATTTATTTATTTTTATCTCCATGCATGGTTTCGCTGTCGCCTCACCTGTCGAAAGTCGAATGTAATGTAAAATTAGGCAAAGGTTAACGGTTAAATTGCTAAGGAAGCAATGCATGAGTGCATTATTTAATTCTCTTAACCCATCTTGCAAATTACCAGTGAGGATAAGAGTAAGGTAATCTATACTACAATAAAACAAAACCTAGAGTTTGATGTTACAAATGAGATCAATATGGTGAAATTATAAAAAAAAACTTGTTCATGTCATGATAAAAATAAAATTAACAATGATATATTGGTTCTTTACTTTTTTTTTTTTTTTGAAATAACGAATGATTATGCCCACTTTTCTCCTTCTTTTTTTTTTAATGAAAGGTTCAATTATTTTGATTCTTTCTCTCTTTTATATTTTTAGTTATGTAACTTTTTTTGCTGCTTTCTAGTTGCTATCATATGCATACTTTCCTTCCCTCTCTTTTTAACTAAAATATTAAAAAGTTTTTTAACTATTTCAATTTTTTTAATAAATCTTTATATTTTTATTATATCTAAATAAACTTTTATTGTTTATTTATATTCAAATAAGCCTTTACTTCAAATAAAATGTTAATTTATATTAAAGACTTATTTAAGTACAAATTAAAAGTTAAGAGTTTATTTAGATATAAATTAAAAGTTAATAATTTATTTGAATACAAATTAAAGTTTAAAAACTTATTTAAATATAATAAAAATATAAAAATTTATTTAAATAAAGTGATAAAATATAAGGGCTTGTTTGTTATTTTTATCTTTTTTTAAGTTGAAAAAAAAAACTTCTGTTTTATTACAAATAACCAAAAAAATAAAATATGTACATCAATTATGTTAGAATTGGTCAAAAAAATTATGTAAATTAGATCATCGATGCTTTCATTATACTAGAATTGAATACACTCGCTATGTTGGTGGAAAATATGTCTTGAAAAGGAAAAAGAAAATTTGTGTTTAGAAAAGACTAATACTTAAATAAAAGTTAGATAATTTTTTTTGTGGATAATTGTTTTTATAAAGTAATAAAAAAAAAGCCATATTCATCTTTACTTATTTTTATAATAATTTCATTTGATTTTTTTTTTTATAATTTCTTTAGATTGAGCTTTATAATTAGTTAGATACAGAGTATATGAACTTGTAAATTATTATAATAGCATGTTCTTTAACATGTTAGATTTTGGGAATCACACCATAAGCAACTTTTCTTTTGAAACATTATATTTTGGGATTTTTTTATTTGAAAAAAACAAAATCAAACCCATCTCTTTAAGAAACAAACACCTACCATTGAATCAAGGGTTGAAAATCTTTCTCAGCAAACATTTCCCAATGTTCACCACATAATTTTTTTTATTATTTCATTTTAATAGAAAGAAAGAATGACAGAATAATACCAGTGATACTTTTGTTTTTTAGCGAGCTGGCTTGCTACGTCAAACTCAAAAGTAAATTCAACTTTTCTCTCATGATTACAGAAAATTTTAAAGAAAAAGTTAAAAATTAGTTGAAGAAGCTATTCATCGGGAATGGCGATGGAGACGGGAGAAAAGGACTTGTTGGAGAATATGAGCCATTCTACAGTTGCTTTGTAGAGGCTGAAATCAAGAAAGCAAGCTTAGTACGTCATTTCTCTCTTGCATTCTAATTTCTACTTTATACTCCGATTTTGCACGATCCCAGCCAGATTTGGCAAGAATTTTTCTTCAATAAATATATAAATAAATTGGAACCCCTACCTTCCCTCTCTTAAGTACTTCTGACTTTGATATAATAATAAACATAACAATGATAATAAAGCCGCTGAGCTACAGAGACAGCAACAGGATTAAGAACATTGAATACCGCTCTTTATTAAGAAAATCCTTGTTGCTCTAGATCATAGGTGGTACAGAATTTTTTCTCCTTTTTTCATTAGGGATTAAAAAGTCTTAAAACACCTACAATTGTACATGTGGAGACAAACATCTTGGCCTGCAAGTGCTTCAGGCAGGAAAAAAGTAGTTAAATGAATATCCCCCATTTAAACCCCCCCCCCCACCCCCCCGCCGTGTAGCTTATAATTTCCGAGCATGGGGTATGGAGTCAGGGAGAAAGTTTGGTCTTTGATAACCATTTTCAAGAAGTACACACAAAAGTCAAAAAGTTACATTCATTTATATGACCTAAATGATGCCAGTCCACTGCAGAAACAGACAGTCTGCTTTGCTATTTTTCCCTTCTCCTTAAATTCTATTTAATTATGGACAAGCATGAGCTGATAAATGAAACCACATGACAGGAAACCTCAATACTTCATTGAATCATTGGTGAAAATAACAGAATAAGCCATCACAGTGAACCATGAAAATGGCACAGAAAAAAAAGAGCGAACTGACAACATCTTAACTGATAAGTTACAAGAATAGCAAATGTCACATCAATCTTCAAAACTAAAATATTTTCACATTGCATTTAAGTTAAATAAGCAGATGGGAAGAAAATGTACTTGACATTGGATCTAATCAGGATATATTTGCATTCTTCAGAGATTTGCAGACCACTACTCCAGCTGAAGTCTGCATCAAGTGCTCCCCAATCATTGCATTACGAGAAGCATCTGTCTTAAGATGAGGCTGCACCAATTCCCAAATCTTTTTCTTTTGAACCTGTATAAATTTGAAACAGTAAATAATTAGAAAACTTCGTATGGATGCAGGATGCAGGATGCCGGAGCAGGATGAATGGTACAAATTAAATGAATAACCCAATACTATCATTGAAAGCCTCAAATCTTTTAGTTTTGTCCTCTATCAGGTTGGGGTTAGGTTATATAAATAGTGTCCGATAGGTTTTGTTATATGGAACACAACAAGCCTTCAACTATTTCAACTACAATACAACTTTCGCCAACGCTATTCTTTACCAAGTGGAATAAATCAATATCAGGGATGCATGAATGGACAAGACTGACTCTTTGACTCGCGTTTGATCCCTCAATCACAATAAGGAGTAATTTAGGAAATTATGATTCTTCAAGAATTGAATATGAATGTGAGTTCTAGGTTGGAAGGGAGTTTTGGTTTTAATCTCAGATCCTTCAGCCAAAGAACACTGAAAGATTTATTAGGCAGATAATTAGACAGCAACTCCATATCCTCTCACAATTTGTTTGCTTAACATTGTAAATTAATCTCCAATGCTTCCTCAATATTTCTAGCAGAAAACTGAGAATAGATTCTACAATTCATGTCTTCTTCCCCAACTTTGCTAGTTCTTTGACAAGGTATAGGAAGATCAGATGTCCAGATGGCAGCAGTCTTCATGGCTATATATACATTAATTTCTCAATAAGTCCAAGTAGAGAAACCAAAGTTGGTCTCGGGTGTACATCTTTGTCATCAGATTCAGCAATCAACCAAGGCATACTTACTGGATAGCAAACTAAAAGCAACTTAGCCTATGGCATCCGCACCCTATCTCAAAGTTTTAATAAGAATTGAAGTGAACATAGACAGGTAAGGGAAAAAGAAAAGAGAAAGAAGTGGCGGCCGGTGCTACCTGACTGGGTGTGGCAGGATCAGGCTGGTTATCTTGATCGTGTTTATTGCCAAACCATATTCTGTCGCCAGGAACTGAAGCGGCGGGGGGCACAAGAAGCTCAACATTCTGATGGGACGCGTCAGAAGCAGCCATAAGCATTCCACAAGACTTGACACCGCGCATGTTCCTTGGCTTCAGATTAGCAAGAACAACTACTTTTGTATCCTGAAGGAGGTTGAGAGGAATGTAGTTAACAAGGCCGCTGCAGATGATTCTGGGCTGAGGCTCGCCTACGTCCACCTCTTCCACATAAAGAGAATCGGCCTCCTCATGCCTCCAGGCCTTGATGATTCGGCCAACCCTTATGTCGAGCAGGTTGGCTGCATACTTTATGTTGTCCGTGGGTTCATTATTATCGGTCTCCCTCTCCGGTTGAGCTGTGGCCTCTGCGTTAACGTTGGGAGACACACAAAACGATGGACAACCTCTGAGAATGATACGATTATAAGGCAAAAAGAGCGCTTTTAGGCTTCTAGTCATTGGATGTGACGGGGCGGGTGGCCTAGTCTTCCAACTGCGGAGGAGGGGAAGCGAGTAGCTAGATATAGATAAGCCTTTCAGAACAATTGTCGTCGCCATTCCAATTTACGGCAAATCACCCTGGAAACGTAGGAAACAATCCTTAATTGATATCAATCTCGGCCAAAAAGAAACAATCTAACGCAAAAAAACAGACCCTAAAAAATAAAAGGACAGTTTACAGTGAGGAGGGATCAATCTGTAAGAAGCCTGCCGTTGAAGAGACGCGTTGGAGCAATGTGGCGACTGGCTATAGGCTACAGATAATGAACCCTGGATAGCACCCGACCTGTTCAGGTAAAGTTATTATCATCACTTCACTAAATTTCGCAGAGCCGGTGTTTAATTTTGGACGGGTAAGTAAGATTATTTGAAAACAATGGTAATCAGTGGTTGTAATATTAAAATTAAGTATGAAATTAAAATTAATCGTGAGGTATATATATAAATATATATATATATATATAAAGATAGTGATAATAATAAAATGAAAGATATTGACAATAAAAATTATTCTTATTAATTTTATATTAAATTTTGTAGATAATGAAAATTTTAATATGTTTTTAATATTTAAGAATTAATAATTAATTGAAATTTATTATAATTATTCTTATATCAAATAATAATTTTATTAAAAATTAATAATAATATATTTATAATTATAGATATTAATCTAAAAGTATACCATATTAATAAATTATTTTTATGTATATATTTTAATAAGTGGTTTTACTGTACAAAAAAATTATTTTATAGAAAACATTAACACATTTTTTTTATATTTGCGATAAAGAACAATAAGAATAAGGTTTCATTTGGCAATCCGAAAATAACTTTTAGAAGTAAAATATTTTTTATGAAAATTTTTTGAGAAAAAACAATATTTTTTTATTGTTTAGAGAATTTTATCAAAAATATCTTTCTATGTTTAGATGACACCTAACAGAAAATATTTTTACTTACATTCATCAATGTTTTTTGTATGATTTCAACATTTTTTTCATGAATATTCCATATTTTAATATAAAAAATTTTATGATTTTAACAATAACATATTTATTAATATTTATAGGGTTAAATATAAAAATACTCCATCAATTATATACTTTTTATCAGTTTTGTATCTAAAAAAATAAAATTATTATATTGATACACGAACTTTCATTTCGTTATCATGTTAATATTTTGGACAAACATTTTTAATTAACTTTTTTGATGTGATATTAACATCCAATAAAATTTGATATGTGTTAAAAATAATCCAGTTAGTACTAGTTCATTAATGTCATATCATCATTAAAAAAATTTTTAAGTAGTTTTTAAAATTTTATTAAAATTTTAAAAAATTCTAAAAAGAATTTTTAAAATTATTAAAAAATTCAAAAAAAATTTATTAAGAAAATATAAAAATTTCAAAAAAATTTTCAAAAATTCTAAAAATTCTAAAATAATATTTAAAAAATTTTAGTCAATTTGAAAAAAGTTTTAAAAATTCTAAAACTTTTTTGAAAATTCTAAAAAAAATAAAGGAAAGTTAAAATTTTTTTTAAAAATCTCTAAATTTTAAAAAAATTCAAAAACTAAAAAAAGTTCTAAAAATTAAAAAAATGAAGATTTAAATAAAATTTTTTCTTAAAATCCAAAAAAAAATTCGCAAAATCCTAAAAATAGTTAAAATAAAAAATATAAAATTTTTTAAAACCGTAAAAATTTTTTAAAAATTCTAAAAATTTGTCATTTTTTTAATCTTACAATTTTATGTTTTACATATTTTTTGAATTTTTAAAAATTTTTTAAATTTTTTGGATTTTTATTCAAATATTAAGTATTTATTTTAAAAAATTTTTTTAATTTTTCTAATGTTTCAAAAATTTTAAATTATTTAATTTTTCAAAATTTTAAATATTCTTATAATTTTTCTAAAAACTTTTAGAATTTTTCAAAGATTTTTATACTTTTTTAAATTTTCAAAACTTTTAAAAATAATTTATATTTTTTCATTTTGAAATTTTGAAGTTTTTGTGATTTTTTTAAACTTTAAGAAAATTTAATTTTGATTAAAATTTTCATTTTTTTAGACTTTTTATTAAAATTTTTAGAATTTTTAAAAATTTTAAAATATCATAATTTTTATAATTTATAAAAAAGTTTCATATTTTTAAATTTTTTATAAAATTTTAAATTCTTTTAGAATTTTTCAAAATTTATTAGAATTTATTAGAATTTTTTTGAATTTTTATAATATGTTTTAGAATTGTATTGTATTTTTTGAAAAATTTTAGAATTTTTAAAAAAAAATTTAGAATTTTAAAAAGATTAGTATTTTTTTTAGTTTTTTTTTTAATTTTTTAAAATTATTTTGAATTTTTAAAACATTTTAAAATTTTTTAGAATTTTTTAGAATTTTTTTAAACTTTTCTTTTTATATTAACGTGACATTGATAAAATTGATATTGAATGAACTTTTGACACATGTAAGCATGCCATTAGATATTCATGTTATGTCAATAACGTCAGTCTTAGGTATCGACATGATAACGAAATGAAA
Source organism: Durio zibethinus (assembly GCF_002303985.1). The sequence goes on along the minus strand of NW_019167926.1, from coordinate 4,628,307 downwards.
GTTCAAGTACTAGTATAATAGTTTTTATATTTAACCCATATTTGTAATACCCAAATAAATTCATCAACTCAAAATTCAACCTATCTGTATTCATAAAATTCTAATAAAACATATACAAATGCATAATAATTCATGATACCCATTTTAAATTGATAAAACCCAATCAAAATCTTTTAAAATTAAAGATCTTTTAATGGTCAGTGTCGAATGAGGATTTTAAGATAGGTGACTTGGCAGGTGAGATAGAGTCTTCATTGGCATGAAATTGCCAAAAGTTTTAGTAGGTTATTTCCACAATAAAAGATTCTTTGCTTCTTTTTTTTTCTTTTGGATCTTAGTCAAATCCACAATAAATCTCAATCCAAAGTGATGAGAAAGATCCAAAAATATTGGGTTTTCCTATCGATGGGTCAACTTGAGGTTGGGTTGGTAAGTGCCTACAACAAGAAATGAAATATGAAATGAAGAAATAATAAATCAAATATAACCCAAAGGTGTTTTGTGGTTAAGTAATTGGATTTATTCGTGAAGTAACATTGACCATATACAAAAGATGTAGAAATACAAAATATTGAAAGGATTTGAGAGAAGAGAAAGACATGGCTACATGTAAGGAGATTTAGAAGCCTAACTAAGAGAGCAACCATTGAGATAGAGTAACAACATTGAAGAAGTGTTTGTTGTTGAGAAAATTTAGGCATAGTATAGTATTGTTAAACTGATCTTCCCCTTTTTAATCATTGATATATGCCTTGAAGATAACCCTATTTATAAGCGTTCTTGGTGGAGTGGATTTTTCAAGTAAAATGCCTTTGCCTAGTCATCAGTAGAGGAAAAACTTTTATCTAAGAGCTTGAAATATTTGTCCATGGCAAGAATATTCCTGCTAGTCATGTTTGAAAGCTCTTAGGATAAAACTTCTATCCCAAAAGTACTAGATTTTCCTTGATGAGAAAAATACTTTTACGGTTGACATTCCATCACGTCCACAGTTAATGCTTTTGGAAAGGTGTAAAATATCATCAAATGCCTTGTAAGGTGGGTTGTAATAAGGTTCCGTAATCACTTCATCTAGGAATCTAGTTAAGAGTTAATAAATATTTCATTATTTAGTTAGACATCAAACGATAACTCTAAGTTTTCTAAACAAGGCTGAAAGACTCATAAAGGTAACTAAAATATGGCCAAGCCTTTCATAGCCAACCAAACTATGCTCCTAATGAGTATCCTTGATGTGGGCTTAGACCACATGTCACATGGTGAGAGAATGATAAATTTATTAACAAAATAATAATTAAAAAAATAACAAATAAAGAATTTAAAAGTAATGGAAAAGGATAAAGATTTATTTGGCGGCATAAACATTTAACAAAAGTAACTTAATGGTTTGAATGGGTGGTATTTTGATGCAATTACTAAAGTCTCTTTTACTTCTATCTATGATAATATTTATATACTTATTCATCCATTGTATAGGTATACATCTATTTTAAACTTTACTATTTTCTATTGAAACTCATTAGTTTAAAAAGTATGTTGGTTAGCAGATGATAATCCTTTGAAGTGATTAAATATCCTTTTATTTCTGTCAATGATAATGCTTTGAGATAACCCTCTATCATAGCAAAAATTGAGATAACTTACAATCGTAATGAGACTTTATGTAATTGTTAGTTGTTAAGTATCATTTTTTACCATATTCATAATTTGTGAAAATGTTACAGTAATTAGATGTCTTTTTGTTTTCATAGGTGACTTACATTTGGATGGTCCTTGTCTCACCATTTTTGTTGTAAAACTTATATATGGATTTAGAACCAATATTCTAAAAGTTTTCATTTGAGTGCATGCTTGACTTTGACTAAAACAGAACTAGTCATTTTGTTGTATAGTTAACTTTGACTTTGACTACTGACTTTGATTTCTGCAGATGCTTATTGACTTGATGAGTTTAAATGAGAAATATGTCTGTTGAATCGCTTTATTATTGTTGAGATGCAGCAACAAGCAATGAAAAAGAACAACTTAACAAGGATTAAACTAGATGTGCTGGGTTAAGCTAAAAGTTGCTATCATCATTGGGCCGGAGAAGTGTCGACATTATGGGTCCACCATTCTATAGCAATGCAAAACATATTATTTAGATACATTATGTTAGCGATAATTATAACGGTAAATGTGTGAGATAGGATATTTGTAGTAAGTATAGTGATAAATGTAATGAGGCATTATATCAGCAGTAGTTGTAGAGATAAATGTTTTTGAGATAGTATGTTTGCCATAGCTATAAAAGTAAATGTATGAGATGAATGTTTGTGGTAATTATAGTGATAAATGTGTGAGATTTAATCTTTGTAGTAGCTATGATGGTAAATGTATAAAATGGAATGTCCATAGTTTGATTACTGTAGAAAAGGGATTTGAGATTTTAATATCCAAAAATAACAATTTTGGACCTTTTTATAAAGGCCTAATATTTGAAAATTGGGCTTTAGTTTAATGTTGTCTTTGTTTTAACAAAATCATCATATCATAAATTTTGATCCTAATAATGGGTAAGTTAAGCACTTTTCCTTACAGTTAAGGTTTTTAGGTTTTTAACCAAAAATTAATTGTGAATAACTAAAGAAAGATTGAAAAACAAAATGAAAAAAATGAAAAATTCAAGGAGAAAAGATAAAGATTGAAACTGTTATGGGTTTTTTTAAAGTGATGAAGTAAAAATGAGCCTTTCTAGCTAAAACAAAAGCTGGAGTTGTGGTAAGAAATTTAGAGCAAAAAAGAATATATTGCAAAAACAAGGAAGATGGAAGAGCGAAAAAAAAATGAAGACTCTTTCTTGATTTGTGGGTTTAATTGTCTTCCGTTTAAAAGAAAAAGCAATTTCTACCTAATATGCTTTGGCTTTTCATTGACAAAAAAATGTTTTTCATTAATCATGATAATTTCACATTTCCAAACATTGAAAAACATAGAAAATGACTTCTAAAAATAAATTTCATGGTATAATTGTCCAATATTAACTCACGAAAAGTAACTATACTAGTTCCCCTCTAATAGAGATTAGAGTCGCAGTGAAACAATTTTGGTGCAATCGCACCTGGTTATGCTTTCCAAACAATGCATCATAGTGAGATTGCATATAAAAAGGTACTTTCGCACCTTTAATTATATCCAAATGTAACCTCAATGAACACATGCAATCTAGGATTTCATAAAATAAAAGCTTAAAAGAAATTTTCTATGTGCAGCAACTTTTTTGTTTTTGTACGACCAAAAAATAATTTTTTTATGATAAAATTACCCTTAAAGTGAATTACCTAATGGTCCCTACTAAAACTACATTTGAATCGTTCAATCACATGACTTAATTTTCTTTTTTTCAACCGAATTTCATAAACCTCAAACTTTATCATCTTCATTTAAAAAGCCTAAACCAAAATTTGATTCTTTTACGTTAAAGGATGTCAGAAATTGAAGTGGAATGCAAAAACAAAACATGTCGTAACAAAAAATGCATGAAAAACGATCATGTAAATATTTTGATTCTCAATTTTAGGTGAAATTTCAAAAATTTTGTGCATTTCAAAATATATTTATAGATACTTAGATAACTTTTAAAAATGAAATTTCATATAAGCAGACAATTTTTGAGAATGCACATATATAGGTATTACAATTATAGGTTTATTTGGCATATGAAAATACATATCCAGGAAGTCTTTAATCTTTTCAGAAATGCATATCGAATTTTGTTTTAATTTACTGAATTTGTAGTACTGAAAAGTTTTTAGCCTTTCTGTATATGCATTTTTGGAAATGGTTAAAAACATTCCAAATATGAATTTTTAGAAAAGTTAGAAATTTTCAGAACTACATGTTTGATATATATATATTTTTTTTTGGATTTGAAGATCTAAAATTATTTTATATAACCATATCTTTTTTTTTTCAAATATGCAAAATAATTTAGATAACCAAATAATCGAGTTGCATCATCCACAAACAATTTTGGATATGAAAATTAATTACAATAATGCATTTACAAGGTTGAACAAATTGATAAATCAATCATGTTATAAAGATTTTTTTAGCAAATAAACCTTTATTACAAGGTTAGTGAGGTTGGAAAAGAAAGTAATTTTCTTGTTGTAACTAAAACCTCTGAATCTAGAGGTCCTAAAAAAAACTAGCATATAACTTGCATGTTAACGAAATGAAAAATATAAGCAACCAAAGAATAAGTCAAATATACAAAAAATGCATCAGAAAAGAATAGGAATAAAAAAGTGTGCTTGTCCATTCAAAATACATGAGGTCAAATTGGCAATAGATGATGAATAGAGTATGAAAATAGTATGAGTTTCACGATTATCTGCTAGCAAAATAATTATAAGATCATTCATTTATAGACATGTTATAAAAAAAATACTATAGTGACCAATATGTTAAAAAGAATGGTCAAACCAAATAACGTACTTATGACCTTAAAATAACATGATGAGAAAAATGTGACTATTATAAAGACTATATATAATGCACATAAGAGATAAAAGTTTATTGAGAAAGCTGATAAATTACAATTGCAATAGTTCATGAAAAAATTGAATGAATGTAAGTACATGGAGAGGCATAAGCTATAGTTATAGATTTTTTACAAGCCTTCCCTAGTCTATAGTATTATACATATAAAACTAAAAATTATCTTTTCTCATTGCTCAAGATTGTTAATGTGACATCTATTAATTTTACATTTTTGTTGTATTTATATATATGATGGTCGAGCACTATGAAAACTACGTTTGGACAATGATGAAGTCAAGAAGTATGATGTCTTTTAGTATATTATCTAGTCCCAATGTTATAAATAGGGTTTTGGCATTGATGAATGCAATACGAATATTGTTCTCTAGCATAACTAATCTTTTATGCAAATAGTATATCTCAAAAAATATATTTGTTAATTACAAAAAGTTATTTAAGCTCAAGAAGTAGGAAACATTTACATCAGGTTGGAGCACCATTATGTTCTTTTCAAATAAGAATAAGTACCAAAGGAATTTAAGTACATTAGAAACTGATTACTTCACTTATCCAAGAGCATTTAATTATTAAGAGATGTATAGTTAAGTAGGTATAAGGAAAAATTTATTACTGCTTAGACAAATAAAATAATACACTTTGATAATATTACAATAAATTGATATGACGTAAATCATTTAAAGATTATGTTTATTTCCACAATTCATCACAAATTATTCATTCTAATAGACCTTTTTAACTTTGTATAGGGCCTAAACTGCACATGAAAAATTGAAGAGACATCTTATATCATTTTAAGAGGATTTTGAATCATCTTAAAAGATATTAAACGCTCTTATTAAGTTACAAAATACAAAGACAAAGGCTTCATTTGAAAGAAATCTAACCATTATGGAACATAACTTCAATCTAACAATGTTTAAAGAGTTGTGGGGTTTTGGAATTTATGGTTGTATGATTAGAGACACACATGAATTGCCTTATGCTTATAAAATTACTAGAACATATAAGGATGTGATGCCCAATTCACATATTTGATGCATATCCTCATTAGATAAAGTTGAGCTTGATGAAAAGCAAAGTTAACAATATGTCCTCTGAATTGACCATTGACCTTAAGGTCAGTGCATTGTTAAATGCTTCACTACATCTAATAAAGCTAGTAAATTAATACTAAAAAGAAAGTTGAAAGTTAAGTAATTGCTCAACAACTTTCTTACTTTTATCACAAAAAAGATTAAGACAAAGGGCTATAGAATAATGAAAGTAGACCTATTTACTCAACATAACCTTTCATGTGTTGAAATAATTGAATCTACCTAAGACAGCACATCAACAGCCACTGCTAATTTAAGAAAAGTGACAATAAAGAATAAATTACTTGTTTATTGTACCTATTACAAATGCAAAATACAATATATGAATTGTTTCCCATTAAAGCTACATCAATACATATATACATATAGGTTATCATGGATGTTGAGACAGATGAACACTATAGTTTCTTCTCTATTGTTGGGTTGCTTGGTATGGATTCATATGGTTGGTCACAAGTGTGACAAAACTTGATTGAAGAACTTGTTTAGTACAATGTGATTATATTCGTTTGTATGGATCAGTTAAGTGTGTTGAGGAATTGTTTGAAATATTATCATATTTTGGGACTTCAACTTGATATGATAAATGATATTTTTACTTAATATGGATATTCAATAGTGTCATAGTATAGTGTCGCACTAGTCCACATATCTGCTAGATAATGCCTAAAATATCTCTCACTTGGATCTGTGTCATCTCCACTGTTGGAGCAAAAAGTCATTGCCATTAGATTTGTTAATGATTATCATTTTATGCTAATATTGATAATTATATGTTACATTTTTATTTTAATTTTATTAGTTATTTTGAGAATGTATATTGAAACTTTTGTTACATGTATTAATAGATCCGATTTCACTGGTACCTCTCATTACATGCAACAAGCATATGCATTAATATAAACTCCTTCATGGGTGGAAAGTTTCATATGTACCTCACATTAAGAATTTCAAGTTATTGTTTGTGAAAAACTAGGATGTGGCCATCTAAGAAACCATTAATCTAGAAATATCATGATATTTTATTTTAATTAATTATATGTTCACACTACATACACATATGTATTTTTTTATGTTAATTGTATTTGTTGAATACTTCATGTTAGAATACTTATATTTGTTTCAGACTTAGGTATGATGTGAGAATCTTTTTTAGCTTTTAATCTTTTTATGTTAATTGTAATCTCTTACTATTCAATATCTTGAAGGCTCCCTTTTATATTAAAGTATCATTTTTTGTTATTATAGAGTTTTTTATTTGAAAAAATAATTGTTGAATGTTTCAAATTTTAACTGTTAAAATCAAAGAGATCAACCTTTTAAAGGGATGGATTGATCCTATTTCTTAAAGGATTAATTTTTTACTTAAGGGATTAATCATTTTGCTTGACAAATAGAAGGAAGCTTTTTGCTAGCGAAAAGATCGATTCTAAGATCAATTCTTTGTTGAAGGGATCGATACTTTCAGTTAAGGGATCAATCTCTCTAGTAAAAATTAAAAGAGATTGTTCACAACTCAAAGAATTGATCTTGCGATCAAAATACTAGATAAAGGATCGAATCCCTTAAGGAATGAATCAAACCTTTATTTCCAATTTTCTAAAGTTTGACCATTTTTACCTTTAAAAAAAGCATGATTTTTCTAAAAATGTTTTACTAATAATATTAATTTAAGATTATGAATTTTGATAAAAATTAAGGTTAGTAATTTTGTAAAGGATTGATTCAAAATGATTTTAACTATGACTTGGAATATTACTAAACAATTCAAGCACAATTTCACAAAAAATTATTAAACTTGTTATATTTAACATATAAACAAAACCTTTAAAACCCATATAAATTGGGTTTGAGTGTTAAAACATGGCGTGGTTAGTATGAGCAAACGGCTTTACTTTGATCTGTCTATACAAGGTAACTAAGAAACTTAAAAAGTTAATAGATTAGAAGAGAATAAACTTGCCTCACCAAGTTAGGGATTTAGTTTTAGTGAAGCTACACTTGGTGTTGCACCATAAAGGCTTACATAAAGGCTAGTTTAAAGGTATGAAAGGCCTTTCAATAATTCTAAAACATGTAGGTAAGATAGCCTACATGCAAAACCTTTCAAGTTATATTCTTGTCATGTGGTCATTACCCTCTTCCCTTAAAGCGGGTTTATTATAAAAAGCTTATATATCCAGTGACCTATCTTTTCCTATCCGAAGTTGGATTGAAAAGCCTTATTTTTTCTCTTTGAGCATTTGACGTGACATTCTTCCTCATTTAGTCTCATGACATTTTCGTCATTGTTGACCCACCTTGCCTATTCATGTTTAAAGCACTTAACATGGTCTCATGATTCATGTTACCGACCCCTTTGAGTGTTTAGCATGGATTGACTCACCCTACATACCTTTTTTGTGCACTTGACATAAAGTTGACTGGCCCACCATGATTTTGATACTACTTGTCATGTGGCATTTATCCTCTTCATACAAAACTAGATTTTTAAAGTATGCAAAGTCTACACTTATATACCTAGTGACCTATCCTTTTCTATCCAATATAAGATTAAAACACCTTGCCTACTTTCTTAGAGTACTTAGCGTGACAATGGATATACATATCCATTTGCTTTTATAAACCAGATGAAAATACATATCCAACCAATTTCAAAGCTAGAAGGATACACATTATTATCTTTCAAACCACCTTTTTTTTGCACTTAAGTCCAATTGTGATTTAATTCAAATCAAAGTTTAAATTTGTAAAGGAAAAACTTTTGGTCCCGTTTACCGATTTCGTCTAGACCTCGCCTCAAAATCGAGAACAATACTTAAGTGAAAATGTGATTTTAGCGTGTATTGCTACTAGGTTACCTAGTTGTATAAAATGAGAAAGAAAATGGTGAGATTGTGATCTTGGTTGCTAAGAGTTAAAATGTAAATGCCATTGTGATTCAATTAGCCGTGATGAATAATTTTTCCTTAAGTATGTTTGAAATTTAGATGTATTTAGCTTTTTTTTGTAAAAAGCAAAAAAGTTGTTGCATATAAAATTTTCAAACTCCAAATAGCTTATTCTTTTGCATATGAAAAAAAACAGACTCCAAATTTACGGCTCTGACCCTATAACTCTTTTTTATTCTTTGGATAAAATTTTAAGCTTTTTAAAATGTAAAAACCCCATTCAATTACAATAATTTTTAATTTTAAACATGATTATTGTACTAAAGAAAAGATTACTACTTTTAGAGAAATTTTTTCTATAATTATTTTTCTCTTAAATTAATAAAATTTTATTTGGACTTTAATTTAATTTTTTTTTGGAATGTTTTTTGCTTTTTTTTTTTTCGAAATCTACATAGAGATTTAGTAATATTTACAAGCAATTAAAATTAAAACTATAAATCATAATTTTTTAAAATAAATATATATGTATAAATTTCTCAATTTTGAATATTACTATTACTTATATAATTCGTTGATTTTACAATAAAATTACCAAAAACAAATATATAAATAGTCACCCTTATATTCATTAAAAATATAGTTTACATTGCATTATGCTTGTGAGCATTGTTTGTTTCGAGAAAATTGATTTCAAAAATTGATTTTTTAGGAAATGTTTATATTTTTTTGAAACAATAAAGATTTTTGGTTATTTGGATGAATTAATAAAAAATATTTTTATGTAGTTAAGTCATTTTTGAAAATTTTATTTTTTTCAAATAATATTTACATAACTATTAAAATATTAAAAATAATTTATTATTAAAATTATTAAATTATTAAAAAATTATATTTTAATAATATTTAATATTAACATATTATATTAATATTAATCACATATAAGAACTGTTAATTATTATTTATATTAATATTTAAAAACATTTAAAATAATATTACTATTCTTAAAATATTATTTCTACTAATATAATAGTTATAAAATAATATTTGTTAGTAAAATATTAAAAATATTTATATTATGAAAATATTTATATTTTATATTGAAATTATTTATTATTAAATCATGAAAAAAGTATTATTTATATTTATTATTAAAATAGTAACAAGTACATTTACAAATAAAATCGAAAATAATCTATTTTAAATTTAAAAATATTAAAAATTGTTAAAAATATCATATTATTAAAATTATAATATTATTATATTAAATAATATTAATTATGAAAAAAATAAAACAATAAATATTTTTATCAATAAAATAATATTTCGAGTATGCTCAAATTAAGTATAAACTTAAAAAATTATTTTAAATGTAAACTTGAATAAATCTATATAAATATTTAAAATTAAAATATTAGAAGACTTTTCATATTAATATTTAAAATTTATAAATAGAATTAAACAAAAATATTTTTATTAACATGAAAATATTTTGGATAAAATCAAATTAAGTTTTAGCTTAAAAAATATGTTCAAATTTCGACCTAAGTAAAATTATGTTCACCAATTTGATAAACAGATCAACAAAAAATTTTTTTTTTGGAAAATTCTCTTCTTTTTTCACGAGAAAATTTTTTTGAAAAAAGATCTAATTTTTCTTTGATCAATAAATTTTTACCAAAAAATTAAAAAAAATGCAAAAATACTTTCCCAAAAAAAAATTATAGCTATTACTAATTCATTTTTGTTAAATTCAATATTTAAATAATCATGTTATCTATCTTCTAAGCTCTATGTCTCTCTGGACATTTTCCTATTGTGAAAAATCCTTCACCAGACACAATTCTCTTCGATTCCTACATTAGAAGCTTTAAAGCTAGTATTGATGAGTTGATTTTTGCTTATCTATTTCGTTTTTTTTTTCCTTTAAATTTTGAAAACTAAACTGTTGCCTCTCATTTACTTTCTCTATCTTTTCTTTCTTTCTTCATAATCTCTTATCTCGATCATTCTCTCTCTAGACTCAAATAAATACTTTTTCTCCAATTTTTTCAAAATTCCCACCATGATGACATGATTTTAATTGTAACCAAACAATCATTCATCTAAGAATCTCACATTCGATTGCATAAACAGTTATTCACAATTTTCATAGCAGAAAAAGCTCTTTCAACTGATGCAGTATGAATTGGTAATATCAAAGCTAATTCCACAAGTAAGTATACCAATAGATACACAAAATTTTTTTTTATCTCAACAAGTTTGATGAAAAGGTCACTAATACTTTTCAAACTTGTAAACTCATCATTAGATCTTAAATCAACAATGTAAGTTTTAAGTTGATTGTCAAGAGCTAGTAACTCTATATTAGAAATTTTAGCCAAATAAAATTAAGCAAGACGAACCAATTTTCCCTTATCTAAAGCTGCAAAAGAATCATAAAGACTTAAAGAAGCCACACAAAGAAATAACTCTATATTCACCTTATTAAAACAATTGTTGAGCTCTTAAAGTTACATATTAATTACTGTATAAAATAACTCAACCTGATAATAATGTAAATTTGTCATTATTAGAGCATTGCGTCAAGGTTTTCTATAAGTTACAAACATATCATCCATATTTGTGATGCCAATATTATTTTTCTAACAAAAAAAAAATCGCTTTTATGCAAAGATTCCCATCTATCATCTCTCATCATTTGTAGTTGTTGCTTCACTACTCTTACTAATGCAATCGAATTCATAATATCTTGATCTCATCTTTGTAATGCCAAGGACAATTCATTTGTAATTCCTAAGATAATTTTCATCAAATACAAGTTGAAAGCAAACTCAAGACCAAGTTGAATCTAATAAAGCAAAAACTTCACATCTTTGCTCTAAGCTATTCCCATCCTCCACAACAATTTCAAGCATATCAATGATGGAACTAAACCTAAGGATCAAAATTTATCAAAGTCCTATAATGTGAACCCTATTGTGTATCCCCAGCTCATTGAAGACTTATTTCTTGGTTTAAACTCTTTTCCCGTAGAAAGTTCACCGACTTGTAATGCCTTAACAAATTTATCAAGTTGTTTTTCTCGAAGAACTTCTCTACGTTTACATGAAACCCCGACAATATTTACCATATGTGTCACAATGTTGAAAAGTAATGCAATTTGAACATGATTCTTTGTCACAGCTACAAGTATTAATTAAAATTGATGAGCAAAACAATGGATATAATAAACAGATGCATTATCTTTCATAATCAAAGTTTTTAATCCATTAAATGCACCTTACATGTTGCTTGCTCCATCATAACTTTACCTACGAATCTTTGACATACTCAAATTATACTTAGAGAATAATGCTTCAATAGGTGTTTTAAGTGACAAGGCGGTTGTATCACTGACATGTATTATACCCAAAAAACATTCAATAATATGCCCTTTAGAATCCACCTAGCGCAAAACAATAGTAGCTTGTTCTTTGATTGAAATATCATGAGATTCAGCAAGTAAAATGAAAAATAATTCATCTTTAAGATCTTTCGTGATAGTATTGATAGTCTCAATTGCTGTAGCACGAACAAGATCTTTTGAATATCACATGCTATCATTTTTGAATTTTTCAGTGCATTCTCCAAGATAACACTATTGATGATTTCATTCTGATTGGCAAGAAATCTAAGAAACTTAAGAAAATTTTCATGATTATGAGAATTCTCAATTTAATCTCTACCACGAAAATGCTAAACCTTGACATAAAAGAAAGCAAATACAATCAAGTGTCATAGTTAAGCGAACTCAATAATTTTTTTGTGCTTGATTGAATTGTTTTGTAAAAGCAATTTGAATTTGTTGCTTTTAATTTAGCAAATCTTGACAACACTTCCAAGCTTTGTTTTAAGCACTATTAGGAGCTCCAACATGAATATCAAATCTTTCTTTCTTTTTTCAATTTGTGAATCCATTTGAAACAAAACAATCACCATCTACTTGCTTTTCAATATCTGTTATATAATGATAACGACACAAACAAATAGTGGCATTTTTCTCTATACTATATTCTAACGAATTAGCATAATCTTTGAACCATGTAGCAATAAAATGACATAATGCCTTTCTAATTTTTCTTTAGGGAAACTTATGTTCATAAGATTGATATAGACCTTTTGGCAAATAAGCTTTTTGAACCTTGTTTCTATCATTAGCATTATAGTCTAAATTTTTTTTTCTAACCTAAGATTCGAAAGAAGATCATCTAAGTTTAATTCAACACAAACTTGCTTTGTATAATGTTGTATGCCACAAGCATTGATTCCAGATGATTCTTCAAAAATTGAATTTTTTTTTTAAAAAATATTTCTCCATAACTAATTAAATTGAATAGTTAGGTTAAGTAATTTATAAAAAAATAAAAACACATATTCAAAATACAATTATGCATGTTAATAAAGATTAATTGACCCTATGTTTGAAATATATGAGTAGAAATGCAATTCACATACTCTAACCATATTGCTATATAAGAAATTGGATTCTAACTAATTTTATAATCTTCATATGAAAGTAAATATTTGCCAAACTTAAAGTTTTTAGCTGAATGAGTAATAACTAAACAAATAAAAAAAATATAAAATGCAAAAATTCAAACATGATAACAAATATATAAATGCTATTAATAACATGAATACATGATCAAATTATTTCATCAATATAACAAATAATAAACACTATATATAAAAATATATAAAAAAATTGATTGGCTAATTATAAAAATATATTAAAAAAATAACTTACTTGTATATCTTGTTGGTTATCTTTTTTTTTTTTCCAACGTTTAGATCTGAGAACTTGTTTATTAGACACAAACTATGAAGTCACTACCAATCTCTTTATATATATATATATGTGTGTGTGTGTGTGTGTGTGTGTCTGTGTCTGTGTGTGTGATTGGCCACGTATGTAAATTTATCTTTTTTTAAAATTATCCTAAATGTAAACTAATAGTCTTTAAAAAGAATAAGTTATAGTCTACATCAATATAACTAAGTTCGAGAGCCAGTTGTATTCAAAACAAATTTTAGCACCCTATTATGCTCAAAATTAGTATCAAATTAATTATATGTTATCTTATAACAGTTTTGATCAAAGTTGGTTTTCATAATGAAAATAAATCATGCACATCCTTTTATTTATTTATGTAACATTGTCATATAAAAATTTTATAAAAATATCATGCAATAATATTATCTAAAATTATCATAGAATAAAAATATCATGTAATAAATAATAAATCAAGCAAGTATATTAATAATAACGTAAGCATATTAATAATCATGCAAGTATATAAAAAATTAATATCAAAGTTTTTTTTTTCTTTTCTTTTTCCTCATCTCAATTAAATCAATCACAACAAATAATAAATAATAAAATACATAAAGAAAAAAAAACAAACAGTAAAAAAATTAGAACTAATCAAAACAATAAGAAAATAAAAATAAAAATAAAATAAAAAATAAAAATTTATGATTGGGTCGGATGAAAACGAAACAATGCGCAACTTTCACGTGAGTCGTGGATCCTAAAAGACAAAAATGACGTCATTTACAAGCCAAAATTTTTTTCTCAAATCCTTTTTTGCTGATTCTCTTTCTAGCTTTTGTTTCTTTCCTTTCTCTCTAAAAGAACCAACAGAAAAAATCCACCATCCGATCAAGATTTGCAGAATTCATCATCTGTTCAAAAGGTGCTACAGAGTTCAATCAAAATTCATAAACCTAGAAAATCCCAAAACCCAACCCTCACAAAGTCCTCCAGCCGTCGTGGGTCTCGATGAAAAATTGAAGCCCTCATCAGAAAATTCAAATAATTTCTACAAAAAACTAAACAATTCTCAAAAAACCCAAAAAAATTCTCAGAGAAACAAAAAATTCAACCTCAATTCTATAACAACTCTAGAAACTTAAACAAACCCATAATACCCCAAGAAAAACCAAAATCTAATATCAATTCAAAACCCAAAAATAAAACCCAAAAGCTCTCATAATAAAAAATCCAAACCCAAAATAATTTCTAGAAATCGATAGAAAATTGATCAGTCATAAAACCTAGAATCAAACTCAAGAATCTAAATTCAAAACAAATTCCCAATTTCCAAACACCAGAAAAATTAAACCGAAAACCCAGAACCTATGATACTTTTTCAAAAGCTTTGATTGCTGTGAATTGCCAATTGCTATAGTTTCTCCTATATTACTTCTTGTCTTCTGGCTCACAGATTAATGGTCTTTATACAGGGATTGAATCCCTTGAAACTTGGAAACTTTGAAATCCTATTAAATCTAGGAGAAATCTCCAAGATTCAGTTTTCCTTAAAATTTTCTTTTTTTTTGTTTGAATTAAATTTAAATTCTGAGATAAAACCCAAGAGTAGAATCAAATCCAAGGCTTCAGCATTCAAATCGCACGTTTTTCTTTCAGTTTTTATTTTTTATTTTTTTACTTTGGCTTTTAATAAATTTTGACCAAAACAAGATTAAATGAGAAAAATAAAAAAAATCCAAATCCAAATTAAAAATTAAAATCAAAATTAAAGTTAAAATCAAAATTAGAATTGAAATTAAAATTTTGAGTTTTTAATTTTTAGCTCTTAGTTTTAGAGACCTTGTTATTGAATTTCAAGATTTTTTCTTCTTTTTCCTAATTTTTTCTTCTTTTTCTTATTTTTTTTGCATTGGAGAGATTGGCCTGTGTTTTGTCTATTGTTAGACAGGATTATCTTCGGCCCAAAAAACAAAGACTGGATAAAAAATAGATTTAAGAGAGAAGAAGATAAATGAAAGATATAAAATATAATCATGATGCAATAATACTCTAAAAGCAAGTGAAAAACTAACTAATATCAAATAGCTTAATCGGCCTAAAATTTTCTAAACCTATGGATTAAAATTCCAATTAATCCCTTAAATTTAAAATATAACAAAGTAACAAAATCAATAATAATCCTGCATCATTTTGCCTGCAGATTTGCTTAGGGAAAGGGTAATTTAAATATTTAATGTTCTCATACAAGTCATGAAGGAAAATCCTAAAAAATTTCTTTTGGAACAAAAAGAAATATGGGAAAGTCCTAACAAATATAGTTTTTTGTTTTTCAATTTTTTTTTTGGTATAATTGGAAGATTGAAAAATAAGAACAGAGCTTTTGGAATCAGCAAATAGTGCTGGCATAATCATGGTCATACATATTTGTTCTTATCATCATTTGTTCTGTGTATGCTTTTGCCCATTTGCTGCTAGCTCCTCGTGATGATGTAGATGCAATAATCAAGGAAAGGTTTCCAATTCCTCGACTAGCCATTTTTTACCAACATGATTCACAGGTCAGTAGCTCTTGTTCTTTGTTTGTATATGAAGTATTTAACTGCAGATGAAGTTAGGACTCTGATTAGGATTATCACGATTTTAGTTTTTCCACTTTCCTCCTTAAAGGATAACACCCTTTATTGCTCAACATTGGTTGCCTCTGCTTGTGAGCTGTAATCATTTTTTTAAGTGATTAGGCTCAGGCCTGCGCCGTCGCAAATGGTATTTGAAATCGTGTGACTAGTCTTTATGATTTGAATTGTCAATTTAAATACTAAAGAAATGGAAGATGACGGGTGGGTGGAGTCGGTTTGCAAATGCACTTGCAAAACTGAAGCTTAGATAACCTTGAAAATCAATCATATATGATCTTCAACTTCTACATATTCTGAATCACAGTACAGAAAAAGATGGGGAAAAAGAGAGTGAACAAAATCCTGCTGTCATCTTAGCTTTTTCCTCTACTTAGTTGTTAAATCTCTTTTGATCCACAGGCCTGTTTTCTTCTGGGAAAGTTGAATCCTTCTGCGACATATAACTCCGATGGTCATCATGCGAGTGGAGACATAATCGTTACTGACGATGTCAGCTTTAAGGTGTTCTTGGATCATCTCCATAGATTAGCAGTTCAATAAATGATGATTGAGCTCTAAGGCAATTTTGTAAAATTCATCATTTAATAGTTGTACAGTAATTCCAATGAGTTGAGCGATTGCAAAACTAGTTTTTTTTTTGTTAAATTTCAATCAATCACGAGGGAATACGTAGATGCAATATGGTTATTAATCAGTAAGACGATTATTGCTCACAAAAAGGAAATGAGGGAATAGTGGTTTTTTGATTCATTTTAGGAGGTGTTTTCTTTTTCTTTAAGCAACCAAGTGCAGTCGACAAAATGTCAAGTTTTAGTTTGGTTCCAACTCCATGGATTCATATTTGGATTTTTGTGTTTGAATTTGGTTGCCTTCAAAATTAATCGAGTTTCTTGCATACAATTTGATTATCATTTTATTTATACAAGTAACTCGAATGAAAAATGTAAATGAAAGTAGTGAAATTTCATGTATTTTTTTTGTGGTTTGTAATTTTCTTATTTACATTTTTATGAAATATTTTTTTATTTATAATTCACTTTCTTTATCAAAAAAGAATAATTGCGTTAAAAATCAAGCATAATTTAATGAAATTATAAAATTATTTTAAGTCTTATTTTTTGTATAATTTAGTGAATTTACAAAATTACATTAACTCTTATTTTTTAACATCATTACCTCTTTTAGTAATAGAAATGAATCACATTATTTTTTGATAAAATAAAATTATTAATTATTTAATATAAACATAATTTAATAAAATTTCAATTATATATTAATTTTATAAATATTAAATAATTTAAATTTTTTATTATAAAATTTAAAATCTTTAATCATCATTTTATTTTCAATATATAACACGTATTTTAATCTCATTTGTAATAACTAATTTGTTTTCAATATTGCACCATTCAAATGTACACTTTGGCAATGTCTAAAAAAACAGTGATGGTTTGAGTGTCCTATTATCGCCATCAGTATCAGAGGCTCCAAATTCGATCCTTTCATCGCCAGTCACAAGAGAAAATATAGTTTCCGATCACAATCAAGATGAAAAGTCGAAGCGGCTATGTCCCACCGCCTTATATACCCTTGGGACAGTCGGACGAAGCGCTTCCTCGTCCTGCTGAGGAGGGGGAGATGGATGGAGATTGTGAACCAAGGCCGTCGCCATCGCAGCCGCACTCGCAATCCCAGACTCAGTTTGTTCAGTGGTCTTCTGGAATCTGTGCTTGTTGCGATGACATGCAGAGCTGTATGCTATTTTGACTTTTCGTTTTTCAGGTGCCTCTTTGAGTTTTATAGAAGTAATTTGGAAATTGCTAACCAGTAAGCTTGGACTAGATTATCACAGTTAATGAATTACACTAGTCTAGTCCAGTCTAGGTAATTGTGCAAATAATGTTTTCTCATAAGCTCAAACTGAGACTGTGTTTTCGTGAATGGCCAGGTTGTATAGGTCTTTTTTTCCCCTGCTTTTTGTTCGGAAAGAATGCTGAATTTTTGGGTTCTGGTACTTTAGTCGGATCCTGCGTCACCCATTTCATTCTTTGGGCTTTTATAAACACTGTCTGCTGCGTGTTAACTCAAGGCCTTTTATTGGCCTTACCTGGATGCTTTGTCTCTAGTTATGCTTGTGGGTACAGGAGGGCGCTTCGATCCGGATACAACTTGCAGGTATTGTCTGCTTTCATCCAATTTGAGTTTTCCTTTATATGCTTTCCCTTCCCATTGCCCTATTTCTGACTTGAACGAGTTATTGCAAGCTCTTTGTTTATCCTTATTTTAGACTATGATGCCATTCTGTCAACTTTTTTCTTAAAATGGTTGATTTATACTTTTGTTACTTTTTAGAGATGAGCTATAATTGTGGCACTAGAGTTATTGACCTTTATGGATCACTTTTAAACATCATTAATTTCTTTAGTTGTGTCCCAATTTTACTGGAATGAAAGAAAGTGCCAGAAGCTAATCTGTAGAACTGTGTGATTTCTAATTTTAAGCAAGATTAATTTATGGATATTACATATGCATAAAATTTTATTGCGGGTAATCACTGCCTTCATCTCCCTGGTGCAACTACCTGGGCTGAACATTTTATTCTTTTCTCTTTATTCTCCTCTCTGCCCCAAGCCTTTATTAGGATACAAGCAGGCCTTGCCCAAGTTTAGGGATGCTTAGAAAGCCTTACCATCAAACCCCTGCTTTTCCTTGTATTAGCAACTCTAGAGTCCCTTAAAAGCTTCTTTAGCTTCTGATAAGAAATTCCAGCTTTTAATATATATAATAATTTCTAACAAGAAACCAGCATCAATGCCAATCCCTTACCATCAATCTGACCCATCCTCAGACTCTGAAATTCCTAATGTTCAATTTTGTCTAGCACTGGAAATAAATAAATTCTGCATCACCAATAACCCTATTAACTATTAATTTTGGAACTTGGATTTGCTAATTTGAGTCATTGAACAAAAGCAAAGGCCAATATATGTGAATTCGTTCACTTCTATAATATCTCGAAAATCTTCATGCTCGTTGTCCCAGATAGTTCATGAATAGTGTTGTATGTGATACGGTATTACTGTTGTAGTGTTCCTTTCACTTGCTAATAAAGTTATGACTGCTGGCACGCACTTATGGAGTTGCTATATGTACTTATGAGTCAGAAGCCATCAATTTCAGCTAAATGATTTTAATATAGGATATTTCCTAAAACTAGTATTACATTATTCTTTGATCTTGACCATCTAAGAAGTTATTGCTAAATTGGTCCCTCTTAGGTCTCACTTTCATGAGCAAATCAAGATTTTTATTTATGATTAGTTTATTTATGGGAGGATATTCTTCTCATAGAGGACTGATTCTTCACCAAGGAGTCTTATATCCATTGAGCTTTAGTAGGAGACTTCCAGGCCTTAACCATGGGACGTAAGGTATAGATGATTTGTCTTCATGGAGTCTCTGCTGTATTAAAATTAGGAGACGTTTATAGTTTTGAGTTAGTGGTATGTTTGGAGCCTGGAGGTCTTTTTTGTCTTTTTCTAATTGGGATTGTATGAGAAGAGTGACTGGAACTCAGGTAGCTGGCGCTGAAATCCTTTGCAGCAGCAAAAAATAGTTTTTTAGATTCAATCGCAGTTATCCTTGGCCCAGTTCCGAGTAATCTTAAGTTAATCCCTTAATTAGCTTCTTTGCACTCTGCATTAACTGCTCCGATGTTTTAGTATCTGACCATTGACCATGTCTTTAAGAGGAGAGCTCTCCTTGAGACACATTGACCCTGTTCCATTATCAATTTCTTATTAACACGCCATTGGTTCTGGTTTACAAACCTTTTTGCTTAAAAACTGTACTGCCATCACCCTTTCATTGGGTTTTTTTGGTACTATCGTTCAATTGGTCGAGACAATTTAAAATCACTTTTAGTCTTGAAATTTCAATTTCTAATTTCTATGGAAAGGAATATGTAACAATCTAGACCCAAAAGAAAGGCCTTTTGGTTTCTAAGGCCATGGAATGGAAAGAATACCTCTTTCCTGAATTATTTCCAATAAAAATGAACTCCACCTATTGAATTGATAGGATTACTTCAGAAATCATTACAGTCCTAATAAGAAAGTAACCTCCCATGAGGTGGACTTACTGGAAGTAACCTTCCATGAAGTGGCCTCAAGGGCTAATATGACTTCATTAGGCCACCATTCTTTGAACTATCATCGATGTACACAATAGGACAGGAAGTCCATCTCCGACAGTTCATCACCAGGGGAAAAAATAAGAGGCTTCCGTCAGTACTTGCACAAAGTATATGTATATTTTGCATGAAGTCTACTTATGTGGAAACCTCTCTACATAATTCTTGTGTCACAAGCTGTATGGGACGGGCTGGATGGTTCAATTACTAGGGATTGTTGAGACTGTAGCTTATAGAGAACCTTTTTTTTGGGACTTTTATCATTTTTTCGGTCCTCTTATACCGCCATTCTTCCTACTTAAGGATACGTTGAGATTGATTTATATTAAGGCTTTTAGGGGAAAGGGGGGTTCTTTTTTCATCAGATTTAACGTGATTGTTGCTTCTTTCTTTTATTAGCACTGACTGATGCAAAATGGTAAATGACGGAATTTAGAAGTACTACTAACCATAAAGTTTCAAGATGAGAAATGGTAATATTTTGGCATATAAAGTCAAGTGAATTTTGTGTTCACCTCATTTGCCTTTTGTGAGATCCTACCTGAGAATAGAATCCTGCCCTTACCCCCAAAAATAATGAATCCTATGATTAACTCATGCAAGTGTTTGACCTTTAAACAATCTTACATATTTTTACAGATATCAACAAATTGTTGAACTATTAGTAACAAGGTTTTGGATGAGAAGTCAAATAATCATTTTCTTTGGACAATAGTAACTACTTTTTTGTGTCCAGCAGTTGTAGATTAATATATGAGAATGAATTATATACATTGGATTACACCAGCTTTCTTTTTCTATGTTAAGCAGCTTAATAATATTTTATCCATCCACTACTCCTTTTGCATGCTTATCTTTTGCTAATCACTGTTTATGTTTGATGCAGGACGCACCTTGTGGGGACTTTGCTACTCACTTTTTCTGCCATCTATGTGCCATTTGTCAAGAGTACAGGGAGATTTGTGGGAGGGCGGGGGACTGTAAACCCCCTGATCTTAATCTGGCTGTGGTCACTGCACCAGCCATCCAGACAATGGAATCATCAAGTCTCTAGTAATAAAATGCTGTTGCTTCAATTTTCTTTATGTTCAGCGCCTGTTACAAGGTTGTACTTCTTTCATCTATTTTATCAAAGCTGCCAGGATATCTATTTAACACTTTGTTTTAAGACTATTGTGAGGGAAGTTTTGAATCTGATTTTAGATTGTACGACGACTTATTTGATTTCTTGTTTTGATCTGCATTCATGCAAGTGATCCTTTCTATCAAGATTATAAACATATTTGATTGAAAGCAGATGCTCTATGGTCATGTACAAAGATGGTCGAGACTGGTTTGAGGATGGTTGCCAGTTTTGGAACTAGGGTTTTCAGTGAATTTCTTAAGAGTGGTAAGAACATGGAATCCGCAGCACCTTTGACAAATATGGGGGAGAAAGATCCTAAACCAGATGCCTCCATTTATGATATTGTAGTCAGAAGGCTTTGCAATGTTGATGAGCTGGACAAAAGCCTAGCTATACCGGACCAGATGATGAAGTATTCCATTGGCGTTACTCCTGCATTGGAGGGGTTTGTGTGTGTGGCTTTTGGGAAAGTTGAGTGGAATGAAGAGATTGATAGAGTTTTAAATGAAAATAGGTGGAGATTCCCTGGGCCTCAACCTTGACCTTTTGGACAGCCACCATGGTCACCCTTGGGACCTGCTGAGATGGCTGGATGGTGGTCATCAGGTTCTTCTCAGAGGGCAGGACAACCACCATCAGGCTTCCCTCAGAAGGCATAACTGAAATATTCTGGACCTTCTCAAATGGCTGGAGTAGGACAGCAGCCATTTGGATCCTCTCAATTTTCAGGGCAGCAGTCATTTTGATCAGCTTATATACTGATGCAGGGGTGAAAGGTGTTGTTGTCACTCTGGAATTCATCTCTTTTTGGCATCTATCTTTTATGATGGTTTAGCAATTCTAGTAGTCAGGATCTCTCAAATGTGTTAAAAGCATGATAAATAGTTTTATCATGATTAACTTCTCTGTTGAGATTTCTAGCCCAAAAGTAGTATTGGAACTGCACTTGTTTGTCATTGAGTAATAGTAGTCATCCATCCAGCTGCAAATTGCAACACAAAGCTAAATTTTGTTCATTTGGCTGCAAGGGGTGGTGAAGTTGTTTCTTGGCTTTAACTGCTATTATCTTGAACTGCTTCTTTGTTATTAATACTTGTTGAATTGAACTTTGTGCAAATTTTCATGTCTTTGGCTACAGATACAAGCTCACTTCATATCCCTGAGAAAAAGCATATTTTAGAGTTCTTTGGGATAGTTCTCATGATCACAATTTAATTGAACACCTCAATAGGGACAAAGAGACAGCCTTTCTGCTTTTAGGCTTAGCTCAAAAGGTGAAAGATGGTTAAAATGTTATCGAGCAAAGAAAGGGAAGGTAAAAGAGGAAAAGGAAGGTGGTTGATTGTTGGTCATTCTTGGTTTCCAGGCCGCTGTATCTGCAGACAGAGATAAGCTGCAGCTCCAATAGTTAAGCAGGAAACTTCTTTGCAATGTTGGATGTTAGCATGTTGGAAACAACCAGAGACTCAGGAGTTGTGCTTTCGTACGTTAATGGCCCACATCACATGTCCCTAGATCTATTTTAGCGACACAGTTGTAAAGTTTATTGCTAGCATCTAATTTTTCTTTGATATTTATCCTGGCCTCGAGGATCCATATTACTATTAGTCTGCATCTGCGCCTGCGATGTTGCTCATCGTAATGCTTGATTGCCTTCTTTTGACCTCGGAATAGCAACAGAAAGCCTGGTTCTGGGTGAGATCTCTAGTGGAACGGCATTCATTGACCCTTTGTCGCAAAAGCTGCTTCTTGCCACAAACACAGCTCTTCCTCTTTTGAGCATACCGTGTGGCCCGGCCAATTGATGAAACCGTTTGTCTAAGGCAAGGGGCGGTTTTATATTCGTTTATAGTTTGTAAAAACCTAATTTGTTACACTATCATCCACACTGTTGATAAAAACAAGAACAGAAAAACCCTACACATATTTCTTCACATCATGGCCTACTGTCATTAAAAAGAAAAAAACACTAAAGAATTTGCCCAATTAACGCAACTCTGTCGTTCTTAAATTCATAATAGAACGCAAGAGAAATTGTAATGTAGTTACTTCTTACCACGTCCAGGAAAGGCCAGCCAATAATATTGTTACACCATTTATTTAGATTTACTGGTGAGTTAAGACTTCGTCATGTTGTTACTAGGGCTGAGGAAAAAAATAAAAAATGAAAAATTGATTTAACATCATAATATACAGTTAGCATCGAATTTTTTTTTTATTTAATACCATTTAGATTAGATTTTGAATATTGAATATTTCAATCAATCAATTTTCAAATCATAAAATAAAAAAAAATTCAAAAAATTTTGAATCAAATCAAATTATATTTTTATTAATTTTATGTAAGTTTTAAATTTTTATAAAACAAAAAATTATTTTATATTTAAATCTATTTAAACATATTAAAAATAACATAAAATCTTAAAAAAATTAATTTTACCAATGAACCTAACTAAACCAATAAAATTTAATTTGAATCAAATCCTATTCACACTCAATCCTAATTTTGAAAATTCAAAATAGTATGCATTAATGGTCCTAACGTTTATCTCCCTAGTCGTTACAACTGCAGATTTGGTTGGATGGATTCTATTCGACGGAAGAATTCAGTGGCAGATGAAGGGGACAACATTCATTGAATCTAATGCTGAAAATATAAGTGAATGACCCAGACTGGAAGAGTGAAAGACAATCCAAGTACGAAACTTAGCACACCAAACTGCAGATTCTTTTATAGCAAAGCAAACTGGAAGAGTCAACAAATGGAATCCAAAGCTATATAGCTGCCAGTCACCATTTGCAGCCAGCAAGCGGGATGTGGTTAGTGTCCCATGGAGGCATGTAGTGAAATAAGAACCTAGCTCTGAGGTGTCTATGGGATTCCACAGTACAAGGCTTGAAATTTTTTAATGCTGACAAAACAAAATCATCATTGTTTTATGTCCTCGGCATAATGGTTACCATGGAACATTAGCAGGATGGAAATCCTAATACGGCAACGTACTGTATCTACATGAACACCCCTCCCAACACAAAACACATTCATAGAGAATGATCCTTGACTGCTGACATGCAAAAACAATACACCAAAAAAAAAAAAAAATGAAAAGAGAAAAGCAGAGGAAATTGACCTCCGTCAAAGCTTAGCCTAGGACTGGGAGAGAGCAAACGCCAATAACCTCAATTTTCATAATCATCCAAGTTTTAGCGAAGCTTCATCTCACTTGGTTTACTACCCCTAAATGCTGAAAGGGAGAAGAATGACCTTGTCCCTGAAAAATAAACATTGGTAAAAAAATGGGAATTCGCACTACAAAAATACTGTGGCAAAGTGAAAAGAAAATAAATTATTATTCCAGACAAAAAAAAAAAAAGAAAGAAAAGAACTGAGGAAACTGCAAGAGAGTAATGGAGATGGAAATTGACCTTTAGTGGTGGAGGCTGCAGCTGAGACACTGCCCTTGTGCAATTTGTGGGCATCAAGCATGCTGATGCCTGATTGAGCTGCGTACATAAAATCCACAGTACTTTCATAATGAGACTCAATGAAGAGTCAGGGAATGATAATATTTACAACTATTTTTATATTTCCCAGAAAGTTGAACAAAGAGGCGAAAACCGATGAGCTATAGAACAATGAGCCACAAAAATGAAAGCAGTTACTTCTATGCTTTTGACCTATAACCATCTAGAGCCTATCGATATGAGAAACAATGAAACAGTTTGACAGAAAATAAGCATGAAATGATTATGTCAAAGAGAAAATATACCAGATGGAAGCTCATGAGAATCCAAATGATTTTCACAGCCATCAGACAACAATGTCTTTTGTTGCGCATAATTCTTTGTGTGAAGGGCAGCCTTTCGTAGTAGGTTATCAGCATTTCTCTTATTAATAACTTTTGATTCTTCTGCATCATCCTCTCCCTCAGAAAATACTGATGGGCTAGACCAACCGGTTATATTAGCATCCCCCTTACTCTTCCGAGCAAACTTCAACAGCCTCTTCAATCCCTTTGGTGCATCTTTTTGGTAGACCATTGCAGGCGGATTTTCAGCATTTCCCCATTCACTAGTATCAGCTTCAATACTTTCTTCTTGCAGCATCTGTGACAGAGAGTGACGGACACGGGGACTTGCCAATCCAACAGGTGCAATGCTGGCTGAAGATGTAATTTCACCTGTTTTCTCATCACATTGGCTAGGCAGGTCCAGAAGCTCTTCTATTTCCACCCAAGCAGATGGTGAGATGGTTGATTCTTCCTCACATTGAGAAGACCCGGGAATATTTTTTAATCCATCATCAAAGTCAGGAGCAAGTTCATCAACACTCTCAATCACATCACATTTCTGATGGCCATTTAGCTGTGTTTCTGACTGAATAGCACCATCACAATGATCCAGTGATGAAACATCCTGATCCTGAGACTCACTTGCCAAGACAGAAGCATTGACAATCACATCACTTTTTTGAGGATCAATAGAATTTTCATTGTTTTTCAAAGAGTCCAACTGAGAAGGATTTTTTATCTTGTTGGCAAGACCAACACTAGAGGTAAATCCCGAACCTTTACGGAGAAATGGCTTTGATTCCACTGGAACTACACTACTTTTCTTTGTTACCTTGTTATACAAACTAGGCTTCACCGGAACCATACTGGAAGAGTCCGCAGGTGCTGCTGCAAGTTCTGTCTTTGTTGTTTTGTTGCTTTTCATCAATTTTTGTTGCTGCTTCTCATTGACACCCACTAAACCTCGTTTATCAGTCTGGGTTGCCTTCACATTTCTTCGCTGTGGCCGGGAGCTTTCCACTGTAGGGTTTGGTCGAGGTACTGATTGTGCTGACTGAGGTTTCCGACGCGTTGGTGTAGTGCCAGCAGAAGAGATTCCACCAGAAGTTTTAGCTGGTGATGTCCCTGTTGTTCTCCGTGATGGTGTTGAAGGCCATGACTTACGAGTAGCAGGCAAGGAGGATGTTTTAGATGAAACTTTCTTTGTAGTTGAAGGTTTTGTGGTTTCCTTCCTTGTATTAGCAGGCTGAGAAGGATTCTTAAGTAACTGTTGGGATGTTTTAACAGATTTTTGGGTCTTTGTAGGAGGATCCTTATTACAAAGATTATTATCGTTTGTGGAAGCCATTTCTGCTTTCCTCTCATCAAGAATTTTCTGCATTGCTTTAAATTTTGCTTCTTTTTCCGCACGCTTTCCAGCATTCTCTCCTCTAAGTTTTTGATCCCTCTTCTCCTTGTAATGGTCATAAAATCCACCTCTCTGCTCTGGAGGCAGAATTTGTCTGACTTTAGTTTGAGGCTTCCTACAGCTAACAGGCTGATTTTCCATCATTTTTTTGAACATTTGGTTCAACTCCACTTCCTTCTGTTGACTCCATTCAGCTGAGCTTTTTGACCTTTCATTAGCTTCCTCTTCAACTTCATGGATTATATCTGTGACCTCTTGAACATCTATTGGACTACATGAGCTCTCTTCCAGCCTTTCTAACTTCACATCAACAGTCTCATTGATGTTTTCTTGTCCAGTCCTAGTATCTGATTCCAAATTAACTTCTGCTGACCTCCTTATGATATCACTATTGATGACATTATCAAGCGGCTCTGGAACAGGATCTTCAGAAGCATTCTGTGATTGGCATTGGGAGGAGGACTCACCCATACCTGCACTCCATCTTCTCAATACAGACTTACTTGGACCAAGAGAGATGTTTGTTAATGAGTTCTTATTTGGAACATCAGTAATCTGATCCCTTTGTTTACTTTCAAAAAGATTTATCGCATCTTGAACACTCATACGCCGAACATTATTCTCGGGTTTCTTACTGTGTCCAGATCCTTCCTCTTCACTACCATCTGAAGCTACACCTCTTTGAGACAATATCTTTTCTCTAGCAGGAAAGTAACTAAGGCTCTTTATGGTCAGAGCAGGGGCCCTACGCGAGCCACTCCTCCCTATCTGAACCCTTCGCATAGGAGATGCTGACCGTCTAGGCGATGCAGATCTTATAAGAGCTCGACTTCTTTCTGCAGACATTTGATTCTTGTCACTTGAGTCAGAAGATTCCCCACTTTCTGTTGAGCTCTGCCGTTCAACCTGGGCAACTTTTGCTGGTGAAACACCATATTTAACTGGTGTTTCTGAACTTACTGGCTTTGATATGTGATTATTTCCATCAGCCCTGTTCATGCTGCCATTCACTGAAGCACGAGTGGATGAAGACTTTTCATCATCTGGGGGATTAGCAACTTGGCACTTTTGGCTCAGCTCTAGTAACGTGCACAAGAAATTCCTGCAGTAGATATTAACAAGATGTTTTTTGCTTATAATTCATTTCAGTAAGTGTTGCAAAAATTTTGTAAAAGAAGATTGCATTTACAACTTCATTGGGCAAATCAGAATTTAAAAGATCCATACACTTTCCTTTTGCAAGGCAACTTACTTTACATCATTTGCTCCAAAATTTTCACAAAAGTTTGCTAGATGAGTCATTTCTTTGTAGGAGCAGGTTTCTCCAACCACCCGGTTAAAAGCTGCAACTAACTCACTTCTTAATGCTGTAAGTCTCAAGTCCATAGCATGTAAGAGCTCATTCCTAGCAATAAGCTTTCCAAAGGTTAGTTGGCTTTGCAGGAAAACTAAAACACACTAACTAACTAAATATATATTAATATTAATGGAGTGAACATACTTTGAGGTATCTGATGATGAATTCTGGACTTCGAACTGCTGAGGTCAAATGCATATGTTAGTGGCTACAATAAATTATGGTGAATATTATGTAGATGCATAAGATCAACTCCTAAAGGACTAGGAGGAAAAATTGACAAAAAAAGTTATAAAGAATGGAAGTTACTTTGGATGTCGGGACCATGTCTACTTGGTCACATATATCTGTTGAACAAGGAAAGAGAACAATTAAAACTCTGGAGTCTGGAAGCTTTTAGATACCATGGGTGCAACAAAAAATTAAGCAGATTGGCAAGACAGACATGAGAGACCACTTATGCCCTCAATTAGTTTAAAGTATTTAAGTAGATTGTAACATTTAAAAAAAAAAAAAAAAACCTATGAAATAGAGAATATGTCAAGGTAATGAACAGTGTCCTAGTTTAAATTTCCTTGAACATGAGATTTACCTTTTTCGCTGCTTTTAATATTATCTGAATGCCCCTGAGAAGAGGAAACTTTTATTAGTGAGGACTCCTACATAATTAAATATTTAAATATCCATACACTAAGGTAAGGACAGGGGATATTTACCTGAGCATATAGAGAAAGATGAAATTTTCTGGCTTCCTCCAACTGAGACATCTCGCCTTCAATAACTTTAGCAGTATCCAATAAATCCGTTGAACCAACAATATTTAGGAATCTGGGAAAGTACAACGACATAGTGAGCAGAATGAAGAAATGGAAAATGTGAAATACTTAAGGCTCCGTTTGGTTAGTGCTTTCCAGTTGGTATTACAAAAAGCAAAGCAAAGAAGAGGGTTTGCAGTAAAACAGAAGAACCTGGTCAAAGTAGATTTAGTAAACCATGGGGCAGTGTTTAGATTGTGGGGCAGTTGGAGTTTGTAGTTAGTATTGGATCCGTTGGCGTACAAGTTGTTTACTCCGGGTAAATGGGGCAAGAGTTTTTGCAGAAACCCAACAGCCAGTTTTTCTACTTTGTCGTCGCGACATGTAAATGCCTCGTATCTAAAAATAGGGAAATTGATTCAACAGTGTATATTAGATATATTGCAGTAATGTTGCTGTTAAAAGAAAAAATAGAGTGGTGGTGACAAACAGATGTAGGTTGAAGAAAGGAAGAACAGAAAAGAACCTGTTTTGAGAAGGCAGAATCTGAATGGTGGCGTAATCTAAAGGCGCATCTCCATCTCCGTCCATATTTCTTTCCTTTTGTTATTCTTTGTATTGCCTAACAAATCAAAAGAAAAACGAATGAATTGGAAAGGAGCCTAGGTTAAATCCAGAATGAGACGGAAAAATGCAGTTGCAGCTGCATTATTCAAGTCGGATCTGAAGAGAAGAATGCGCAGTTGAAAAAGGAAAAGATAAGAGGGAGCGGGCACCGACACACAGCTCAGCTCAATTACTAGCTTCCTTCACCTTCTTCACTTTGTTGTAGTA
This sequence comes from Durio zibethinus, assembly GCF_002303985.1. Next base: position 4,598,862 of record NW_019167926.1, on the reverse strand, counting down.
GTCTAATTGTGAGCCAAAGAAAGAAAAACAGAGAGTGAATGGAGAAATATATACATATATATATATAGAAAATAAAATGTGGAGTAGCTGCTTATAATTGATTGGAGAGAGTGATTCTTCACCCTTTTTCTTCAAATTTGAAAGAAATTAACAAAATCAACCTCTTGTGGTCTGGTGAATATAATATGGGTGAAGGAAAAAAAACGAGAAACAGATGCTTGGGGTTGGGGTTGGGATATATTGGATATTTGGGAGGATTTGGATGCAAAACTAAATTGGGAATGGGTGTACGTATTCCCGTCTTGTGCTTTTGAATTTGCTTCCCAACCTTTTTCCTTTTTTGTTTGTTGTTAGTGTTGTCTTTTTCTATCTGCTATACTTCATTATTCTCTCCTTGCGCTTTTACAAATCCAGTTTAAATCAGATCTAATCAAAATCAAATCTAAAAAAGCTCCATTACTCCTACTCCTATTCCTTTTCACTATACTTTTCATTATTATTATTATTATTATTATTATTATTATTATTATTATTATAACAATGATGAAGACAAAACTAAAAACAAAACAAAGAAAAGGGAAGGGAAACTGCAAACATCATCGAAATTTTGAATTTACATGCATGTAAACAACTACATATAATAATATTATTATATGAATGAAATACTACCTTCTAGATGGTAGAAATTGAAAATGGAATCAAGCGGATGAACATGAAATGAGAAGCGCAAAGCACCTCACCCAGCCTCCAAGCCATTCGCAAAATCTTTCGCTCTCTCTTTTCCAAGTTACCGCTACAACTCCATTCCCATTCTCATCTCTCGAACTGCATTCGCAATTAATTTTATCTTTTCCTTCTAATAACTACTACTGTCATTCCTATCATCCTCAGTCCTAATCTAATATATCAAATTCCATAAAATGCCCATCTCCTCTCCCCGTCCTACTTGCCCTTGTCTTCTACGCTTCCTTTGCTTTGCTTAACTTTAAAGTTGAGGGGATTCAGAACTCATGCTTCCTCACATTCATTCATTCACACTCCATCCCTTCCTAAATATAATTATAACTCCATCAATATTATAACCATAAAATCATACATTAAACAACACTCCCATACAGGACCAGAACAAACATCAAAAAACAGAAACGAAATGAATTGATACAATATCACTTAATAATGCTACAGTGTCTTCAGACTCACAATTCCGATTTACATCCACCTCATCCTCCAATTAAATTACATAATCAAACCATCAGTTGGACCACACATGAACTAGTCCATGCCTATTCCCCGTATAAATCTCATTGCGCTCTTCATCATAAAAAAGAGCAGTGATATCTTCCAGCGCTTCTGCAACTGTGCTTCTAACTCTGGACGCATTGCTCTGCTTCTTCCAACTGCAACCACACTTCACACTGCACCTACATTGCTTTTCCACCGGAAAACTGTTGCTAGCTCTTATTTTAGCAAGACATTTCCCAGTCAATATATTGCTGATATTAATGGACCCTGCCACACCAGGGATGCAAAAAAATTCATTAGATGCACACACGCAAAATGGTGAAATAAATACACATCAAATCTTTTCTCCTCCCTTCAGTTATTGGCAAATTTGAACATGCATATTTCCTTTCAGAACCACCAAGGAAATCATGAAAACTTTCCACAATCCAATTCAAGAAGCTAGCCAAGCCCAACAAAACTCCTAAAAACACAACTCCAGGCTCTTCACCTACCCAACCCATAATTTGCCATAAGAGTCAACAAACAAAAAACATAGAACTCAACAAGGCATTTTAAATCAATTCTTCTAAAACAAAGAACAAAAAAATAAAAATAAAGCTTGGTAAGATACCCAAGCAATATTAGAGTCTTTTACAATGTCACGGAAAATTGATGATAAAAGAAAACCCTTCACTGATTTATTAAATTTAATTTTTACTGGGTAATAATCTTTTGCAACTGCTGGTTTCTACTTGTTGTTTCTATACCTTTAAGGAAACAGTTCATCAACACAACAAGCTAAATCTGAATCCAGATCAAATTTTCAAATTGACAAAAACGCTATAGCCTATACTATTTAAATTGAATTGTGGTTGCTTTTCAGCTATTTATTCTAGTTACAACCCATACAAAAGTATTGATAATAATCTTTTGCAACTGCTGGTTTCTACTTGTTATTTCTATACCTTTAAGGAAACAGTTCATCAACACGACAAGCTAAATCTGAATCCAGATCAAATTTTCAAATTGACAAAAACGCTATAGCCTATACTATTTAAATTGAATTGTGGTTGCTTTTCAGCTATTTATTCTAGTTACGACCCATACAAAAGTATTGATTCAAATGATTTGTCTAAGAAATGAGACCTGACAAGAGATACAATTATCTAAAGGAGGAATAGCAGCAAGGAGATTAACAAGAAAATGTAAGGTGGAATATAAGAGAAAGATTACCAGAACAAAAGAAAGATACAGGGAAAAAAAGAACATAAAAACCAACTCATTATCCTGCTTCATAAACAAGCTAAGCATTTAAACCTGAGTTTAATAGTGTTTTAGTTTCCAGAAAATAAGGAGGTTTAAAGAAAGAAAATACAAACCATTTCCTTCAGACAACGGATCATCAGAATCAGCCTTGCAGTAAGAGATAATAAGATCCTGATCACTTGTGATGTATATATTATTAGTGTTGCAGTCAGGATGCCACAAAAGGTGATCCTCAAATGAAGTTACAAGTTCTCCACGGAAGTTCCACACAGCAACTGTCCGATTTCTAAATGTAAGGAATAACTGGTTCTCATACAGAAATATAAATGCTGACGGAGTCATAAATTCATTTTTGCTAACTTCCGTTAGCTCAGAATTGCGTACCTGCACAATTACAGTTTAAATTTTGTTTAGCTCTATCAAATGAAAAAGATTACAATATATTGACAAGGATACTTACATCAAGAATCTGGAGATTTTCATTTTCCTGCTTCACAAGAAGCTTTTCATTGAACTGTTCGATAAAATCCACCTTCTTATTCCGGTGAAGAAGATGGCTAAAAGATTTGAGAACAGTTCCATCCTCTATTGAGAGAATCTTAAGAGGAACATGGCCACCAACTTTAGTGAAAATCAATAACATGATCCCTGGACTGTCAAAAGATATGATAGAAACAAAGTCAATTACATAAAGTGACATCATCAGAAGCTAACAAGTTACGGTCCCATTTGATTATTACTTTTAATACTTAATCTTTGCTTTCAGGAGAAAGGAGAAAGCTTGTTTGGACTAAACAATACTTAGGAATTATTAAAAAAACTGTAATGTTTTTGGAGAATAAAATGCATTGTTCTACTTTTGTATAGAGCAGCTAAGCTACAATCAGTGTTTGTTTTAATCTCACCTTATATCAACTTTTGCTATCTATCATTTGATTTTACTTTTTAGGAAGTAGAAAGCAAGTAGTAAAAGCAACAATCAAAAGGAGCCTAAATTATCAAATATTGATACAAACAGAAGAATAAGAAATCATGACGGTTTCCCCTTTTTCTATCAATGACTGATCTTTATTTTTTGTAGCAAGAAGATATAACCATCATGAACCGAGCATTACCTGATCTTGATCTCGTGAACATTTTTATCAGATATGGAGTATAACATCGTATAATTTTTGAGGTCAAACACCTTGTATATACTGATTGAAAGACAAAAACAGTATTATATCAAACTTATGAAACTAGTTATGGATCCAATTATTATAGTTTAGCACAAAAGGACATTCATATGGATAAGTACTTACCTATCCTGTGCAGAATATGTGAGTACCTTCCCATTTACATCATCAAACTCTACAAATCCAGGCCACTTCAGTGACTCGGATTCAAAAAGAGCAAAACCAGCATCAGGTTGACCTCTCCGTATGTATCTGCCCATAAAACAGAATTGTTTCAGAAAGAAAACAAATGAACATTACAAATTATAATGCCCAGATGCAATATTTAACATTTTTCTTTGATTTTTCCCCTTTTTCTCCTTGTGACTCAAGTTGAGATAAGTTAAGGGTTGTAAAGAGGTTAAAAAAGATTGACATACTCAATCCTCGTGCTCCTGCATTTCAAGGAGCTGAAATTGTCTGAAGCGTAAACTGAGACTGTGATAAGTGAGTCATTGTTTTTATTATAAAACAAACTTCGTATAACTTCATCAGCAGTGACATTTAAAAAGCATATTCTTTGATTAGTCTCTGCATCACAACAATAAACATCAAGATTCCAATTCTAATTCTTGATGCAAACAGAAATAGACAAGCTTATCCAAAATAAGTTTAGAAAAGTGAAACACGGCTCCAACCTCGGCTAAATGCTGCACATACACCAGACTGGGCAAGAGCAAAGACAATGTCTCGTGCAGCTACAATCTCTATAATCTTTGACCTCTTCCTCAGAAATGGTAATACCATCGAACAATGTCCTTTTGGATCATGTGTATCATATTCCTCCTATATATTTATGCAACATATCACCAACAGGAATTTAATAAACAAGCTCAATAAGAATTGCAATGACAGATCTGTCCCGATGGCTACACAAGTAACAGACCACCCGTTGACCTTTGAAATTAATCTTTTGCTTGATAGACTTCCTACCAAACAAAAGGAAAGAAACGTCCTTTTCTACCTTCCTAATTAACGAGGAAATAAAGACACAGATAACTATTCAATCAAAAGGGAACTTGTTAAATAGCAGGAATGTAACATGTTTTTCATAATACCAGCAGATCCAAAATAAAGCAACTCATTTTGTTATCAACCAATGTATTTGACGTATATGCCATGCAGAAATTCCAACAATGACACTTTATCATTCATGAAATTTTAAAAACAACATCAGGAATCCTTCGACACAAATATTCGAACTTTTATCTTTTGTCATTAATTTTATTAAAGACTTAAACAGCCATAAAGCTGAAAATCATCAAATTTTCAACAACAACGAAATTGGATCAGGTTTGCAGCAATATGTCATAAGGTAACATTGAAATGGTAGGCGCTCCGTCCACTCTAGTTGTGTATTACAAACCAAAGCGGTGGTTAGACTAGAAACTATTAAACAGTAAATATGTATCAACAATTTGAACACTAATGATGCAAAGCTAGAGCTTCCTTTGTTCCCTTCCACAAATTTGCAACTAGGTTTAAAATGTTCAAATTTTCTTTGTAGTGTATTCTTTAAAAAAAAAAAAAAAAAGGAAAGGAAAAGGATGTATCAAACTAATTTGAACACTAATAATACAAAGCTAGAGCTTCCTTTGTTCCCTTGCACAAATTTGCAACTAGGGTTAAATGTTCAAATTTCTTTGTACTCTAATCTGGGGAAAAAAAAAAGGAAAAAGAATGAAGCGTTAAGCTAAGGTTTGGACTTGGAAGCTTGAGGAAGTAGATACCTCAGCTGAAACCGTATACCATAAAGCAGAATTCTTAGGCACTTTGAACAAAAACGAAAAAAAAAATTTTAATTACAATTAATTTATAGAAGAAAATTTGCACAATAATAATAAATAAATAAATAAATAAAAGACAAGGGAGTAAGGTTATGTTAAGTTAGTAAAAAGAAAGAACCTGCAAGCGGATGTTGCGGAAGCGCTCCTGGGCGTCGGTGATGGAGAAAGCACGGTGTCGCTTGGAGCAGATTTCTCTTCGCTGAAGCTTCTTGACACTGTTAACGAATCCATCCGCTCTCCCTCTTTTCTTGGATGCGACTATTCTTCGTCCGCTGCAAGGCCTTGGGCTCACTGCTATTCTCCGCCCTCCCTTCATATCTTTTGCTTTTTTGTTTCTCTTTTGTATCAAAAGCAAAATCCTACGTCTGGTATGCTGGTGGTGGCGCTGGATTTCAGGTCCCAAATCCCATCAAATTAACGGCCTCCTCCTCCAATTCTAGGGCTTGCTTACTACTATTATGTTGAGGAAACGATCATCTACCAAACTACTGCCTACTCTCTACTCTCTACTCTCTCAAGCGGAAGATAAAGATTTTTTTTTCTTTTATTTTTCTTTTATTTAAAGTAAAAAATCGAACGAAACAGTAGTAATCTCTTCTCTTCTCTTCTCTCTCAGATTCCAGTGAGCATGCCGTCACTCAAATCTCCTTTTGAATTTTCGAATAGAAATTGAAATAAATAAATATATACCAGGGAGATCTACTTACAAAATTTAAAATTTAAAAACACTTTTCTAAAAATAGTAGAAAATGATTTTATGACGTGGTATTTGGATTTATTAAAAAATTATGTAAATTTTTTTTCAAGAATATTGCTCAAAATAGGATTTGATCTTTTTAAATCAAGGATCTCATCTATTTGAAATTTAACAATTAAGAATGTGTTCGAACTTTGAAATTTTAAAAAATTTTGGAATATTAGTATTTTGAAATGCATTAATTTAAAAAAATAGAATTTGCAAATTGTGATTGCATCGTTTGGATAAATAATTTTTTAAAAAAATTTTAAATATTAAAATTTGATAAAATAAAAATAATTATAGTAGATAAATAATCAAAAAATAAAAAGCTAAAAAATATATATATGTGATATAGGTGTCATTATATTTATAAAATTTATAGAAATTACTAATAATATAAAAATTTTAAATAAATAAATTTTATATTAAGTTTTTTTAATTAAAATTGAAGAAAAGAAAGCGCGTAAAAAAAAGTAAATATTGACTGCTTACAATAAAACTAAGAAATTTCATAGGTATTTGAAAAATGAATTCGAGTGCTCCAATTCTCAAAGTTTTGACAATTTTAATTTTTATTTCGTCAAATAAAGTAATTCTAGTTTAGAATTTTAAAAATCTTTCTATAATTGAAATCATTCCTTAAAATCCCCTATCTAAAGGGTTTTTTTTTTTATATAAAATTTGATGCATTTAGATTATGTGTAAATTGTCGGGTGATATGAAATTTTTAATTGTAAGTTTTTTCTTTTTTTTCTTTTTTTCATTCTCCTTTCTCCTTAACTTAGATCTTCTCTTATTAATCTTTAAATGGATTTCTCAAAAACACTTTCTAATAGCGTAGATCTACATTTAAAGCTGCGAATTTTTTTCAAAGAACTCTTACCTGTCTTATTATTTTCCTACTGGTGACTAGTCCCCATAAAAGTGCCTGAGGTAAAAAGCACTACTTGTTTTTGTTTTCTCATTAGAACAATGATTTCATCATTAATTTATCCAAAAGCTCGATTGTGGAAAATCAACAATGATAAGAGCAACCAATCTTCCTATTTCATCAGTCTTAAGCTATAGGGACTGATTTTGCCATTATCTTTTTGGTAAAAAGCAGTTTCGTTGGCTTTCTTGAATTTTGATTATTTAAGGTTTTTTTTTATGTTTTTTTGCAAAATTTTTTATTTTAGAAATTGTGGTCTGGTAAATTAAATTTTGGGTATTTGAATGTATAAATCCCGGATATTACTTAGATTGAATTTTGGTATAAGGTAATTGGGCTGGGGGAATCAATGGTGGCGTGAATTTTGAGTGGGGTTACCAGAAGTAATGGTTTGAGTGTTTGAAACTACATGGGGAGCTTTGTAGGGGTTTAGATAGTGGTTGAGTGCCGGTAATGGGAGTTGCTAATCGGGGCGTGGAACGTGTTTGCGTTTTGAGGCGAGAGGCGGTGGTCTAGCACCAGATTCTAGATTTTTTAAAATTGCTACGATTGAAAAGGAGAACTAATGAGATTGAGTAAAGAGGTAAATAAAGAAAGGTAGAAAAAATGAGAAAAACTAATAAATTTATTTTTCATTTAAAAATAATATAATTACATGTTGGCATCCCAATAGGCATCTTATTTGATAATTTTAATAGTCATCTGTCATAATTAATCAATTAACGGTACATGCATAACACTCAATAGATTTTATCCAAAACAAAAAAACCTTTAATTATTAAATTTTAAAATAAATCAGATCCGTAATTGTTAAAATTCAAAGGTCAAGTCCTGATTTATACAACCCCTTAAACATTGAGGATTAACTTGAGCCTTTAGGCTTATTACAACTGCAATATATAATTCCTTTTCCTTTTATCTTATCTCCTATCCTATCCTGGGTTTTTTTTTTGTTTAAAAGTATTCCAAAACTGAAATTAGGCTTTTTAAATTGGATTTCTCTCTTCCATGGACACCTAACCCTAATCCATTTTCATAGCCTAATTTACTACCTTAGTTTAAAATAATAAATTAGGAATAGTAATCTATGATTATGATTATGACTTATGAGATTAGAAATTGAGATATCAACTTATTAACATTATTCATCATTCAACTCAAATTTTCGGCTTATCTTAACTTAATTCTTATAAATAAATACCATAAATTTACCATGTGTTGTCTATCTTTTTCCTAAACTTGAAAGAAATAGTTTATCAAAGGAAAACATATAGGATAGGGATATTCATATAGATCATTATTTTGTTTGATTTGAGAAAATATTTTTTGTTTTATCTTTCATTTTTATTTCTAGACTCCATTTGTTTCAACGTAAAATGGTTTTCAAAAATTATTTTCCACATCTTTCTATGTTTAAATATCCAAAAATTAGCAAGTCAACATAAAATGATTTTAGAGTCAAAGCTAAATAGAACCCATTTTGAGAAAATTGTCTTCCAAACTTTCATCTCCTTCATCTTCCTTTGTCGAAATCTCTAAACAACCATTACAAACCCAACAAAATCATGATCTAATTTCAATGACCACTATAAAAGCAATCGATGACAACTATTCTCTCCTCTATCCCTCTTCTTCCTTCCTTTAAACTGTTAAAATTTTTCGTGAGTGGACTACTATTAATTGTTGATTTTAATAATTTATCGGCTAGAGGAACTATGTTTTGAAAAAGTGTTAAACAAACACTTTTAGCTTCTTTTACCATGCAGGCTAAGTTTGTAGCATGCTATAAAGTTGTTACACAAGCAATTTGGCTTAAAAATTTTATTTCAGGCCTTCACATTGTTGATTCCATCTCTAGACCATTGAAGATTTATTGTGATAATAAATCTATTGTGTTGTTTTTTAAAAATAATAAGAGCACTAATGGATTTAAACACTAAGAGATAAAATATCTTAAAGTCAAGGATTTTGTGAAAAATGGTGAAATTATTATCGAACACATTGAGACTGATAACAAGATTACTGATCCTTTGACTAAGGGGGTTAAGACCTATAGTGGTTAGTAAATATGCTAAGAGTATGAGTATTTTAGAGTCTTTTGGTGTAGTTAATTAGTTGGAGTATATCATTTGTAGTTCATACTCATACATCAAGGTTTATCATTATGGACTTTTTTTATGTTTGAAATATGTATGTGATATTTAATCCTATTCTTGAATAATGATCATTATTGGTTGATATTTTATGTTATTATTTATTATGTTAGTACATGCACACTTGAAAAATTAAAATTTGCTATATGCATTGTGAAATCTTAAGAATTGGTGTCTGTTTTAAATATAACTCTTTTGTCACTTAGGTATGTCCCATGTATGACACCATTAAGGAATCTCGATAATATTACGGAGACATACAGGCACATCTAGACGCCATGGAGATTTCTCAACAAGTTTAAAGAAATCGACAAAAAGATTACAATGAAAATAACAGATTGAGATCATATTTAGGTGTTATTTTTTTGCAATACAGCCACACTGAGATCCATTATCGATAGAGTCACTGGCACTTGTAACCATGGATTGGTCTTATGTCGATGAAGGGCATAAAAGCAGTCATGATTCAATATTAGATGATTTTATTGGACAAGATCATTAAGATATTGTCTCAAAAGGCTAAATTATTTTTTAAAACTATGGCTACATCAAAATAAACTAAATCAGCCTGGAGTCTTATTTTCAAATCAAGTTTTATTAAAATCAAACAACATAATTAATATTGCTCAAATAAGAGAATGTTAAAATTTTTTGTAAGTGGGCTACTATTAATTAGCGATATTAATAATTTAATTAAACTGACTGATGACTTTAGTCATAATACAAGACAAGCATGAGAGCCCAATTAATTTAATGTGATCACCTAAATATGAGTTTTACATATCTTACTAGTTAGTGTGGTTTGGTGGTTATGTAGGCCTTTGGCCTAGTAAGCCTTTGATAAGAGGTTTCTAAGGTTAGTTAATTAATTAGGATAAGGTCCCCTCTTCATTTCTACTGGATACATAACTACACATTGAATGCCACCAGTAAGAAAAAAGTGAAGAAAAAGACCTAGTCATTTTAAGAATCAATTTACTTCTACGAATTCTTCATGGCCACCTAAACAGCAATGTGAAATTACTTTATTTAATTATGCTATTCTAACTACCGCATAATGATCCTTGGGTTAGTGCTTGAATGTGGTATCGAGCATGGTGGTATGATAATAGAACCCTAAAATCATGTTAGTTAAGTGATTTATGAATTGATTACTTATTTGGGGTGAAAATAAGTAGTTAATGGAATCTTAAATTCTGATCAATTATTTTCAAAATTGATTGAAGGCTTTTGTTCCTCTTTGAAAAAGGATTAAATCCGAATAAAAATCATTTTTTAATTCTTTGTATGGAGAGAGAAATTGAGATTGAATATGTTCAGTTCTAGGTTTTAATAAAAATTCTTGTATTAATTAAAACATCAATATTTTGTGTTTAATTCGAAATTAATCCTTGGATTGTCTCTAATGTGTTATAAACTTGAATCAAAGCATTTAATTTCATAAAATATTAATGTAAGATGACCAAATACAAAGAAAGCAAAAATGGGTTGTATATGGGTTTGTAGAATCTGAATTTTTTTATAAATTGATCTTGTTTTTTTTTCTTTTAATGTGATTTTTTGTATGGGTTTGATATAAAATCACATTAATTGAATTTTGGGCACTTTAAATCGTTGAAAGCACCAAGAAAATGCATAAAAAATGGCTAAAAACATCAAACAGACTCCAACGAATTGAAGAACCATTCTAGTCGGGTCGTGTCAACCCTGTTGGAAGTTGAAAAAGACCTGTCCCATTCGCCAAACAAAGCTCACTCATAGGGAGTGGCACGTGCAAGCTTGTTTAGTGTTCATTTTTGCTCCGATTTCTTTTAATATGTTTAGAATTTTATTTTTGACTTTTCTATTATTTTTTTACAATTTTTAAACTGCATGAAATATTTATTATTTGATATTCTTGCATTTTTCAATAACTACTACATGTTATGCACATAACTTTGGTTATTTTATTTTATGGTAAAATATTTTGATATGCTGGAAGTCTAATGATAGTTGGAACTCTCCCTAGATTGGCCTTAATATTTATATACTCTCAAATAAAATCTTATGTGCATAATTGATTCAGTAATTAAAATTTAATTTTAATTAAGTTCAAGATGAAGCTTAAATGCAATATACACTATTTATAGGACCTAATGAGGTACATATAAGTTTAGTATCTTAGCTGAGGTGGTCTATTGCATACATTACTATTGAGTATACAAACTAAGAATTTTGCGTAATTAATGAAATTTCATTAATTGATATACATGTTTGGCTATCAAAGTGGTTCACTTATTAAAGTTAACGAAATATTTTACCATTCTAAGGTTATGGGATGGTTATTAAATTATATTATGCAATTGCCTGCCTAATGTGTGTAGGGTAATTTCTTTTGGAATATAAAGCATCGTTGTTGAGAGTATACTGGTCTAGAAAATCTATCTGCCTAATGGGGATAGGTTTTATAAAGACTAAGACATTCTTATATTGGCTTTATGTGGAAAGTTCCTACTCGCATGTTACATTCTCTACCCAAAAAAAAGTTTGTGATGATACACTAGGATATTTCAGTAATTGTTAGCACATCATGAACTATTACTACACATTTTATAATATTGCCCCTTAACTAATGTTGCATTTTGTCTTGAACAATGACTTTTATTGTCAATAACAATTAAGCCACTATTAAAATACTTCATGAGTCTAATTATAAAAGATGCAATGAAGATTTGAACTTTGCTTTGGTTATGAGTAAGATATACATAGCCTTGTATTTTCCAAAATGTACTAATCATACTAACAAAAGTATTATTGAACAAAAGGAAATTTTTGCCAAATGAGAAAGGGTAAATTGTATATGTCTATATGCCATTAAGAGGTCTGTCTCTAAACACTTTTAGACTGGGTTATATACCACAAAAGTTGCTAGTGATCTCCACAATGATGTAGGCAATAGATACTAAAAATTCAATAAATATGAGGCTTGAAACCTTATAAATAAGTGTAGAAACCCTATTGGTAAGGGGTCCAAACCAATTGGGCCCAAATCAATTAAATCCAAGCTAATTGGGCTCGAGCCTAACTCAAGCCCATGTTGAATTTCTTTACTTTTATTTATTATTTATTCATTTTTATTTATTTTATATTTTACTTTTATTGTATCTGTCCATGTATATATTTATCTTATTTTATATTTTATATTTTTTTATTCTTTATCTGTATTAAATTGTTATTTTTCATTGTTGGTTTATCTTTAGTTTTAACTTTATCTTATTCTTTTTATCTGATCAGTTTTAAAAAAAATGAGATATCTAAAAAAAAGGGATAATAGCCAATTAGAAAGAGTGATCAGTGATGAAGTTTGGTGATAAGGCTGTTTATCATAATTGGATTTGAATTTAAATTGTTAAAGATAAATTTTAATTTCTGTTATGATAATAAAAAAATATTTTAAAGATTGAATCATAATTGATCAAAAACTCTCCTAAATTTTCTCAATAAATAAACCTATAAATCAAACCTTCAATTAACATAACGTAATAATAGAAACACAGTACATAGAGCAACAAAAATTTTAAAAGAGAGAGGAAGTTTTCGATAAAAGGATTTTTTTAGAGTTGTGAGAATTTGATTTGCTTTAATCAATGTTTTTTGTAAGATTCCAAAAGCCTAAAAGGTTGATTTAAGGTTTTTGTGAATTTTTTGAATTTCTAGAAATTTTTTTCTAGAAATTTTCATATTTTGTTAAATTTTTCGATAACTTTTCGACATGATTTTCTAGATTCTGATTTGATTTTCTAGAATCCACCAAAAGTTTCACATGTGTTCTTCTCCAATTAGAGAAAAAAGTAAAGAAAATGGTGGAAGAGTGAGAGAATGAGGAGAAAAGTGAAAAAAAAAAAAACCAAAATCTAGGCTTTTAAAGGAATTCAAAACGATGTTGTTTGGAGCTTTATTAAGCACCTAAGATCATGTATTTTACCATTTTCTGACCCAACCCGTAACACACCTGACCTAGGTATTTTGAAGTTGGTTTTTTATTGAGCTGAGTGATCATCTAAGCTAAATGATCAACCTTTCTCGAGTCATTTTGTGTCTACAGTCAGTTCCCTTCTTCAACCGCTAAGTCGAGCCGCATTTCTGATAGTTTTTTTTGTTTATTTATTTATTTGTTTGTTTGGTTATTTCTTTATTTCTTTATGTGATTTTTTATGTGTTTATTTGTTATTTATTTATTTGTCTTGCATTTATATGTTTATTTGTTTATTTATTTATTTATTTCTTTCTTTAAAAAACATTTTTAAAAAATAAACCTTACTAATATATTAAAGGATTCAAGTTTCTAAAAAATGAATTTTTCAATAAAATAAATTCTTACCAACATATGAGAGGACTTGCAATCTTATTTTCAAAATAAGATTTTACCAACATATTAAGAACCTTATGAATTTTTCATAAAAATTAAATTTCAAGAAAAACAAAAAAGTATTAAAAAAAAACCTTACCAATATAATGAAAAGCCTGTGGTTTTAGAAAAATAAGATTCTACCAACAAATTAAAAGACCTTATAATTTTTAATAAAAATTAAGTTTTTAAAAAAAAAAATAATTTTCATAAAATCCTACCAACATATTGGAGGATAATATTTAACAAAAAATTTACCAATATATTGGAACATATTTCTGAAAATAAATTGTATTATAAAAATTAGATTTTGAATCTCCAATGATAAAATTACTAAGAGTATTGCAAGTAGCAATCTCTATGTAAATTCTTTAGTGAGAAATCTTTCTAAATTTTATCAACATATTGAAGAATTTAAATAGGAACTTTCGATACAAAAGTTCTAAATCCATTTGATTATCACAAATAAAAGTTTTTTACTAAAATTAAATGAATTCGACAATAGAACCTCTTCAAAGTATAACAAATAGTCTTATTGAATACTCATGAGGTGAGAGAATGTTCTTAAATTATTACCAACATATTGGAGTAATTTAAGGATAATTTTCAATGTTAAATTATTTGGTAAAATTTTTTAAAACTTTTGGATAACACGAATCAAATTGGTACCGCCCTTTGGATGAGCATTGTGAATGTGTTATATCATTTCCATGTGTAACCATACTCTCAAACTCAGTCTTAGTTTCGTAGATATTAATCTACTTTTAAAGATACCTAAGTTAAGCTTTGGACCTTTCTTTTAAAAAGGATAGATTCATTTTGGTAGTTAATCATACTTAAATAAAAACTATTAGTGACAACTCCTTAAGTCTATGTATAATAATAGGTCCATGGATTTATACATTATGATAGTGAGCTTACAAGTATAAAGTATGATAGTGTAAGGGGTGTTAGAGATTTCATCATGATAATGGTCCACATTTAATCAAATTAACCTTTCATAAGATTGTTTTCCCTGACAAATTCATTGTTCACCATACCCTTAATTCTTTATCTATTGAGTTCACCCAAATCAAAACTACATATAATGATATGAATGAGATTTGGAGTGTTAATGATCTTATCTCAGAATGTGCTTTTGACGAAGAAAAACTTAAAAAAAAAAAAAGTGAAGGTGCTCATCTTACTACCCACTCCAAATTTAATTATCAAAAAATTATGAAAAACTTGAGAAATCTATTCCTAATGCTTGTAAGAAAGTTCAGGATAACCAAAGATAGGGTAGTGGTCAGATAAAAGGGGTAGGAGGTCCTAAAGTTATCATTAAGAAAGATATCAAATGTTTTTTTTGCAAAAAAGGTCATATAAAACATGTGTGCCCCAAATATAAAGCTTGGTTAGAGAAATAAATAAATAAGAAGATAACTCACTAGCTCTCATTTGTTTTGAGTCATATTTTATTAGTGCCCCACCAATTTATGGTGGCTTGATAGTGGTGCAGTTATTTATGTTGTTGTTATCTTGTAGGGGTTTAAATGCAAACGAAAGCAAAGTGAAAAAGAAGCCAAACTTAAAGTTAGAAACAATGTTAAAGTAGATGTTAGTTATGTATAAACAATAGGTAATTTGGAATTTGGTTTTGAATTTATTTCGAAAAAAGTTTTTCATGTACCTTCATTTATGAGGAATTTGATTTTTGTTTTTGTTTTAGACAAATGTAGTTACTATTTTAGCTTTGGAAATAAATAAGTTGACTTATTTTTAAATTCAAATGTTGACAGTGAATTTAAATTAGTTGACAATTTATATAAATTGTATTTGGCCTACAATAATGAATATAGTTGTAATAATACTAAAAAAACAATGCCTAAAAGATCTTTAACTAAAGAAAACTCTTTCTTGTTATGGTATAAAAGGTTAGTCACATTTCTAATGAAAAAGTGCAAAAATTGATAAAAAAAATGGTACTTTACCTTCCCTTGATTTTGAAAAGTTAGACACTTATATTGATTACATATGGGGTAAACTAACTAAGAATAAAAAAAAAGGATAACTCACAGTTTTGACCTTTTAAAAATTGTACACACTAATATTAATAGACCTTTTACATTTACTTTGTGTGATAACAAATATTTTGTTACTTTTATTAATGACTATTCTCATTATGGGTGTCTTTACCTGCTTAATGAAAATCTAATACTTTTGATAAATTCAAAAATTTTAAGACTAAAGTAAAGAAACAATTAGAAAAAATCATCAAAGTTGTTAAGTCTAACTGTGATGGTGAGTATTATGGCAAACATGGTGAAACTAGATAGCACATGAGACCATTTGCTAAATATTTACAAGAATGTAGATTGTTACCCAATATACTATGCCCAATAGTCCTAAACAAAATGGTATGGTTGAAAGGCAAAATCGTACCCTTAAAGATATGATGAAGAGCATGATCGTAGGACCAATCTTTTGAAGCACTTTTGAATTGTGGATTGGTCAGAAACTTAGCTTAAACCACTTTCGAGTTAAACAATGTTTTACATAAGTTATAATTTATAATCCTTTTGAAAAAAAATTGAACTTAGGAGTAATTGTTGCTTTTTCATAGGATTTCCGTACCATTCTAAAATATATATATTTTATTGTCCTACATATGGAACTCAGGTTGTAGAGTCACAAGTGACAAAGTTTCTTAAACTGGATGTTGCTGAAAAATGTAGGCAAATTGTGAATAATGATGAACCAATTAGACAAATCTCCATTCATTTGCCTATAACACAGTGCAATATTGTATCGGTGGCTATAAGAGAAGAGATCAATGTAACTAGATGCAAAGCCGAATCTTACTAATCTCGCTCCTATTGATGTACCTTAAGTTTAAGAATATGATATTGAAATGCCTCTAAGAAGATCTACTAGGCCAAAAAGATCTACCATCTCCAATGATTATGTAATTTAACTAAGAGAGAGTGACTATAATATTAGTCATGTTGTTGATCCTATGACTTTTGGTAAGATTATTAGCAATTCATAGTCTTATGTATGGATGGATGCAATAAAGGATGAGATGAATTCTATGAATCAAAATGGTGTCTGAGAATTTGTTGAACTACCAAAATGGTGTAAACCCATTGGTTGTAAATGTATGTATAAAATCAAGAAAGATTCTTAGAGAAATGTTGAGAGATTTAAAGTGAAACTAGTGGTAAAGAGATTTACTCAGAGGAAATGAATAGATTATGATGAAACCTTTTCATCAGTATCTTTCAAATATTCTTTTAAGATCATAATGACCTTGGTAGTACATTTTGACTTAGAATTTTATCAAATGGATATGAAAATGACTATTTTCAATAGTGATCTTAGAAAAGAGGTTTATATGGTGCAACCTAGTGATTTCATAAATTTGAAAATGAGCATTTAGTATGTTGACTTAAAAAGTCAATTTATGGCCTTAAGCAAGCTTTTAAACAATGGTATCTAAAATTTGATAAGATAGTTACTTTCTTAGATTTTGACAAAAATAAATTTAATCAATGCATGTATTTTAAAATCAGTGGGAGTAAGTATATATTTCTTATTTTATATGTGGATGATATCTTATTGGTCTGTAATGATATTAGTTTGTTGGATCAAACTAAGTTGTTTTTATCTAAGACTTTTGACATGAAAGATCTTGGGGATGCTTCATTTGTTCTTGAGATTGAAATTCATAGGATAGGTTTCAAAATTTATTGGGACAACTGCAAAAATCTTACATTGATCATGTGTTTAATAAATTTAACATATAGAATTGTAAGCCAAAAAATGCACACATAATGAAAGGTAATAGATTCAATCTTAGTCAGTGCTCAAAGAATGATTTAAGGAAAGAATCCATGAAGAACATATCATATTCTAGTACAATTAGGAGTCTCATGTATGTTCAAGTTGGCACTAAGCCAAACATTGCTTTTGCAATGGGAGTTTTTAGGAGATATCTTTCTAATCTTGGTATGGATCATTGGGTTGCTACTGAAAAAAGTGATAAGGTATTTGCAAAAAACCAAAAACCATATGTTGGTATACAAAAGGATGGACAATCTTGAGATAGTAAGGTACATAAATTTTGACTTCACTGGTTGTTAAGATGGCATGAAGTCTACTTCAGGATATATTTTCATGTTGGTTAGAAGAGTTGTGTCTTGGAAAAGTGTGAACCAAACACTCTTAGCTTTTTCTACCATATAGGTTAAGTTTGTAGCATGCTATCAAGCTGTTACGCAGGTAATTTGGTTTAAGAATTTTATTTCAGGTCTTCGCATTGTTGATTCTATCTCTAGACCATTGAAGATTTATGGTGACAATAAGTCTGTTACGTTATTTTTTAAGAACAACAAAAATAATAATGGATCTAAACATTTAGAGATAAAATATTTTAAAATTAGGGATTTTGTAAAAAATGGTGAAATTATTGTTGAACACATCAAGATTGAGAATATGATTGCTAATCCTTTAACTAAAGGGTTAAGACTTATAATGTTTTGTAAACATTTTGAGAGCATAGGTATTTTAGGGTCTTTTGATGTAATTAATTAGTAGGAATATATCATTTGTATTTCACACTCATATATCATGGTTTGTCTTTATATTGGACCCTTTGTTTTATGTTTTAAATATCTATGTGATATTTGGTTCCATGCTTGAATGATGATCATCGTTGGTTGATATTTTTATGTTATTATTTATTATGTTAGTACACATGCACTTAGAAAATTAAAATTTACTATATGCATTGTGAAATCTTAAGATTTGGTGTCTGTTTTAAGTTTAACTATTTTGTTACTTGGGTATGTTTCATATACCACAGCATTAAGGAACCTCGAGGATATTAAAGAGACATACAAGCACATCTGGATGCCAAGAAAATTTCTCAACAAGTTTGGATAAATTGGCAAGATGATTGATAATGAAAATAACACATTAAAGTCACATTTAGGTGTTATTTCTTACTATACAGTCACATTGAGTTTCATTATTGATAGAGTATTTGGCACTTATAGCCATGAATTGGTCTTATGTCAATAAAGGGCATAAAGGTTATTCTTATGTCAATAAAGGGCATAAAGGCTACCTTGATTTGATATTAGATGATTTTTGTTAGACAGGATTATTAAGATATTGTTTCAAAAGGCTAAATTGTTTTTTTTTTAATAGTGGCCACATCAAAATAAAGTAAATTAGCCTAGAGTCTTGGTTTCAAATTAAATTTTCTTAAAATCAAACAATCCAATCAATATTGCCAAAGTGGGAGAATATTAGAATTTTTCATAAGTGAGCTACTATTAATTGGTGATATTAATAATTTAGTTAAATTAGTTGATGAGTTTAGTCCTAATACAAGTTAAGTATGAAAACCCAATTAATTTACAGTGATCACCTAAGTATGGGTTTTGCACATCTTACTCGGTTGTGTGGTTTGGTGGCTATGTAGGTTTTTGGCCCAATAAACCTTTGATGGGGATGTTTCTAGGGTTATTTAATTAATTAAGTTAAGGTCTCTTTTTCACTTATACGAGATATAATAACTGCCTATTAAGTGCCGCCAGTAAGAGAAGAGTGAAGAGAAACACCTAGCCACTTTAAAAATCAATATAAGAAATCATTTTATCTAATTATGGTCTAATTGTCACCCAATTATACTTCGCTTAGTGCTTACACAAATCTTGAAAAGCCGCAAAAATCCTTTTTATAAGTTTTTTGTTTTTTGCAATCACAAAGAATATAGACAAGCTCCCATAAAAGACTTCTAATTTTTTTCCACAAGCTTTCTTTCTCCTTTTACTCCTTCAATGGAGTTCAATATCAAAAAATTCCTTTTTTAAAGAATTTTGCTTGAACTGGATTAAAGATCATGATTTGGTTGTAGATTGGAATTTGTGTTTATACCTCTATTTAGAGATCAACCAACAAAGTGGTTTGCTACTCTCTATAATAAAAAAAAAGTTGAACAAGGCAAGGGAGAATGTTCTCTGGTAACTTGCCACCACATACAGAGAGGAAAATAAAGAGACAAAAAGGAAAGCATTGAAAATGAAAGAAGAAAATGTATATTTGTTTGAAACAAATACTAAAAAATATTTCTCTATAACCATCCAATGATCCAAACAACTTAAAATAAATTTCTTTTTATAAAATTTCTTTCATGAAAATATTTTATTTTTTGGAAGTTGTTTTCTAGTTACCAAATTGAGCCTTAGAAATTATTTTTTATTTTTTGAATTTTGAAAAAAAGGGTAAACATCTTATTTCAAAAATAAAAATAATGAAAACATGTTTGGTATTTACATTTTCAACTAACATTGTTCGGACAACAATGAATATTGATGAATGATAATAATCACTTGTGAAAACCAAAACAAAATTTGAAGATTGAGCTTTAGAAGATTTTTCATGTTAAATCCATATTTGATTTCAATGCTTTCAAAATTTTCATGCTTCCCATAAAAGAGTTTCATGCTTTCAAGTGTCGTACATAGCGTTATTTTTATATTTTAAATGATAAGAGTTTGTGAAATTAATTGACTTTTGCTGATATAGTAAAGAAAGGGCAAAGTGAATAAAATTTTAAATTTGAATCTTAATGCTATTTGCTTACATACCATGACAATAATATCAAAAGAAAAATTTTCATATATAAACAATATGTTTCATAGTATTAAAGATAAATTTTTTTTTTTGTCGAAATATGGTTATTTTTATATTTATATGAAATTACTTAATGAATTAATTTGAACTAACGTAATGAGATGTAATTTTTTTTCTATTTTATAAAATTTTAACTATATTTACAAGATTTGATCATTATGAAACACTCAAAAAATGTTTCAAATTGTTTACTGGATTTTAGATATAAAAACAACAAATTATCAAAATTAAAAAAATTAAAAACTTATATATGACTTTAATAAAGAAAAATAGCTAGAAAATAATTTTTGTTTTCTAAAAAATATATTTGACAAACAAATAAAAGTTATTTTTTAAAAAATATAAAATAGTGAAATATGTTTGATATCACTACACAATTTTTAATTTTAAAAGGAATGGAGTTTAAGGTAAATAAATAAAATATTCAATGATATTACCCCTTATTTTAAACTTTTCAATTTTGTTTAATAATTACATAAACTGTTGTAAAATGGATTTAAGTGGAAAGAGATAAAAGTGATTATAAATAGTTCAAGATGCTAATCGTATATAGAGACAAAAAACGGGAGGTTATGAAAATAATTAGAGTAAAATAATGAAAAAATCATTGAATTTTACCACTTTATTTAAATAAATTCTTATATTTTTATTTCATTCAAATAAGTTTTTAACATTTAATTTGTACTTAAATAAGCCATTAACATTTAATTTGTAACCAAATAAACTTTTAATCTTTAATTTGTACTTAAATAAATCCTTAACATGAATTAATCTTTTGTTTGAAATAAGAATTTAATTAGACACAAATAAACAATTAATAATTTATTTGGATATATATATGTATGGGTTTATTTAAAAAAAATGAAATAATTCATGAGTTTTTTTTAATATTTTAGTGTAATAATTAATATTAACGGATTCATATATAATATATACTAGGTCTTTTGGCCTGTGCTTC
Source organism: Durio zibethinus (assembly GCF_002303985.1). The sequence goes on along the minus strand of NW_019167926.1, from coordinate 4,577,519 downwards.
ACACTATTAGTCTTTTTATCTTTAAAAATACTTAAAAAATATATATGTGCATAAATATTCGTGTGTAAGTATGCACATACATAAAAGTTTTCTAAATTCTAAAAAACTTCTCTTTAAAAAAAAAATCAATTCATATTACTTTATTGAAATAAAAATTAAAATATAAAAAAACTAAATTAAAAAAGTAATAAACTAAAAAATTAAAAACATTATTATAAATGACAAATGAAATCATAAAACCTACAAAAGAAATAAAAGTGAAAAATCATTAAAATTTATTTATATTATTTATTTTTTAAAGATTTATTTTCAAATTTAATTCATGAAATCTGCAATATAATTCTTACAACAATTGCAAATCGTAATTGCCTCTCCAATGTATATTGATTTCAAACATCTCGGGTAGTGATTAACTTCCTCATAATACCAGCCACAACAACAGGAGAATTTTTCATTCATCATATTAGGATTTTCCATCATTAACAAGAGGAGAAGAAACAAAGAAAAAGAAGAAGGAATGAATAGGAAATAATAGGGAAAAAATGGGGAAAAGAAGAAAGAAATTAAAAAAAAAAAGCTTGTAATTTTTAAACCTAAATTAATGCAAAAAAAAGTTTGCCATTTCTAATGTGTCAAGCCACATCAAATAAACGTTAGGATTTAACGGTTTACTAACCCAAAAAAATAATAATTCAAACATTAGTGATGAAATTGAAAAAGTTAATAATACTTTGGGGGTCATTTTAAAATGATCTTTATAGTTAAGTGGCTATTTGTGCAATTTACCCTTTAGTATTAATGTTTTTATTATTCTTATTTTTTATGATAATGATTTTTTTCATTTCAAATTTACATTTTAGCCAATTGGAGTATATTATAATTGATAGATTGACTTTTGAAATAGATGATTGAAAGATCAAAAATTGTGCTTGTCAATTATGGGATATTTATAATTATAAGACTAACTAACATGTTGGTACAAAAAATATGTAAATAAATTTATTTTTTTATATTTTTTGTTTCTATTATCTTGAGATTTAATTTTGTCAAATAAATTTATTTTATCATTTTTGGTACTTTCGTAGATATTTAATATTCATAGTTTTATTTGAAATCATAATGCATGTCTACAAAGAATAAGATTCATGAAAAGGGTTGTTGCGAATAAAAAAGATAATTGGGTAATTGCTGTAAATGATAGTATGATTCATTTTGCTATCATCAAAGATATGCTTGATGAATTAGTAAATACTCAATGACACATTTTTACTTTATAGCTTATGGTTGTTTTGACAAGCGTTCAACTAATACAAAATATTTTTAACATCTATATTCATTTTTGTTTTGACAAGCGTATAATTGAGTAAATATTAGATATTATTAGTGTTTTTCTTCACATGGATTTGTCTCACTGTTAAACTGTTGGTGATATATCTATAAATTGTTTAGTATTATGCCTACATTTAAGGTGTTATTTTTTATTTTAATATTTGTTATATTGGTAATACTATAAGAAAGATGATTTGTTTAAAAATTTTTTAACTTTTTTATTATTATTAGAAGTAAATATCATTTTAATCATTTCTTTTTTTCTTTAGCGAAAAGTTTGTAAAAGTTAGTTTATATACAAGTTTGTTTCTAAATTTAAATAGAAGCAATTAACTTTGGGAAAACATATAGTGAAATAATTACACCCTTTATCAAATATCTCTTCGATGAAGGTATTAACAAGAAAATAAATCATATCATTTGCAACAATTACCCAACAATTATTTATATTTTTACAATAAAAAATTTTGATATAATATCAACCACTTTCATTTCATATTTTTATTCTTCAATCGATATATATATATATTATACGACTTCAAAGAATATCAAGAATATAAAATCTTTACATTAATATAAAATCGATAAAATAAATAAAAACTTAAAATAAAAACAAAAATAAATATAGTTATGTTGCTTTTTATCAACCAATATCAATTTTGTATTAAAATGTTATTTAATATAAAATTTGATCATCTAATCATTTTTTTCAAAAGTTAATTTAATAATCGTAATATATTTTAATTGACTAAAAGACAAACTTGAAATGAAAGAAAAATCATGAATATAACAACAAAATAATAAATAATAAAAATGAAAACACTAAAAAAAAAAATACCAATCGACTAAAACAACTTAAAATGTCAAATAAAAAATCATATATCATGATTAAAAAATAAAAAAATAATTTTCAAAATACAAACACAATAAAAAAAACCTTATAATTTTGAAAAAAAATGTAATACAAATATAAAATACACTTATATAACCTTTTTATCCCTATAAAGGAGATGGAAAACTATAAATTATAAGAAAATTAAAAGTAAAAAATATAAATATTAAAAAATCAAAGGTTTCAACAAATTTTAACAAATAATGATTTTAAAGAATATGAATAAAAGAAAATTCAAAGTTAATAATGCATATAAATGATAGGCAACATTTTTATAACAAAATTAGGAGATATAAATTTAGAATTTATGTGTAAAAAACTTGGCATTTTATTGTAAAATGTTTGAGTTTTATATAATTATATAATATGATGATTTATTAATTAATGACTTCAAAAGAATTCAAATATGGATAAATTTTTAACTTGTAAAATACATGAAAAAAATATAGATGTCCCATGTTTTCATAATTAAAAATATTTTTTATATTTAAATTTAAATTTATATTCATTTTTATTTTTATAAAATTTATTTTCGTTTTCAATTATTAAAGATGTTTTCATTTTCATTTTTTATTTTCTAAAAACAAAAAACCTCTATTCCTTAAAGCCAAACCTACAAAATTTTTAAAAACAAAAACCAAAAGATAAAAAATAAAAATTGATGCCAAATTGGATCTTACTTAAGGTCCATTTGAATAGACGATGAGATTAAAAATAATAGTGGAAGTGAAATTAATTACTATAATGGTGATATTAAAATAAGTGGTAATATATATGCTTAGATGCAAACGTAACAATAGCGATGAAATAAAGTGTAATGAAAAAAATGACTATTAAGGATATTAGATTAAAACTTATATATAATAAAATTTATAATAAATATTTGATATTTTTAAATTAATAAATAACTAAAAAGTATTAAATTATTTTATATCAAATAATATTTTATTAATAAGTTGAAAATTAGTAAAATTATATTTATATAAAATAATATTTTTAGTATTAATGTATATATATTAATATTATTTAACATTTAAAATCTTAAATTTTTATTTAATAAATAGTGAAATATTTTTTAGATTAAAAAAATATATTAAGGCTGAAAAATGTTGAAATTGTTAGAGTTTTAAAATTAGGGCATTTTAAAAAATATATTAAATTAAGAGGGATAAAATTTGTTCAATTTAGGGTATACTACTTCACTGGACCATTCTTCCTCCAATGAAATTTAACTCTTTTTATACGGGTCAAATGATCCAATCGCACCATTACTTTAATATCTAAATTCTTATTAATAATAAAATTAAAATAAAAAGTAACTTAAACGTACTGAATTGATAGTTTAATGAAATCCAAATGAATTCAAATGAATCCTTAAATTTTTAACAAAACGACGGACAATTGGTAGTTGGAAACCCCATTCACATATGTGCAAAATCAACACATGGCCCCATGTGCGCATGCATCTATAAAGTGCCACGCGGCACTCTGATAATCAGAGGCAGAGCAACGGCACGGCCTGCTCTGGCGCTCCGATCCTTTGCTCGCTTCCGTATGTGCCTTCAATTATATACTCCCAATAGGATATAACATTCCATGGTAATGCAGAATTCCAACAATTTCAAGTCAAATATAAGGTGTTAGACAATAATTAACAAAAAGTTCATTTTTTTCCAAGTAATAACAGTGCCTCCTAAGCGCTTTGTCACATTATTAGAGGACGGATAATTCGATCAGCCCTTTAACACTTGTTAAGCCTAATATGAAGCCTAGCTAAGCTAGTTAGGCCCCACAGGCCACGAGGCAGCGCCAAAGTGAGCACATGAACCATGCGAGATGTGACTTATCCAAGAATAGACATCAGATATAGTACATCTTAAAAGGAAACCAAAGGCAGAGGTAATCGTGCTCCTGGGCAAAACATTTAATTGCAGCCAAGAGTTATTACTACTTTACTCCGTTTACTGTATAATTTTGGAGTACAAAAGGAAATTATACTATTTTGGTGGTGGCGATGGTGGTCCTCACTCCAGAGCTCAGACCATCCATCCAGGATCTCTTCAGTTTCATTTGACCACAACGTAATTTCGTCGCCTTAGGACCACACAAATTTCATTATTTCATTTCGGTCTTTCTCTAAACCAGGGACAGATACAAAGAAGATAGAATCCTTAATTTCTTATACAAGAAAAATTAGCCGATCCACCAACTCTTGACCCCAACTGTCGGCATCGCATTATTCCATGTGGGTTTTTTTTTTTTTTGTTTTTTTCCAATACAAATTCTTAAATCTCTCGTTACTAGTTACCATCCTCAGGCATTTCTGAGAAATTCATGCATTTTAAGGTTAATTTCATTTAAATCCTTTAACAGAGTTCCTTCTTAATTGTAACAAACGTGGTATATGATTAACGCTGTCTTGAGTCCTGACTTGATTAGTACTGTTGTTTTACTGTCAATCGGGGGAAGAAAAATGTACAAGTAAAAAACAATAATAGTAATAGAAGTAATAATTGAAACAAGTTCATATAAGGAGTATATTATAATGGTTATGTCCCTATCTCCGCCCTCAATCTCCCAATACCCTTGGTGTAGAGGTCTTTCAAAGGTCAGTCCATTGCGTCCAATCATCTTTGCCGATTAATATAATTAGTGTGAATGTGCAAATATCATGCGCGTCCTTCCGCCCTTGTTTCCTGCTTAAATGTCTACTGCTCCTGCTCTACTTGCTTTCTATAAATAGAAGCTAGTCTCATTCATCTGCAAGTGTAAACCCTGGCCTTCTCTCTCTCTCCTCTTCCCTCTCTGTTAGAGCAAACCCAAAAAAAAACTTCATTTTGAGTTCCAGAAAGAAAGAAGATGGAGGACTCCCTTACCCTTTCTTTGACTCTAAAAGTGATCTCTACTCTTGCTCTTACGGGAGTGGTTTGCTTCTTGGTTCATCTCTATTATACCATGTGGTTCATGTCGGAAAGGCTGAGGAGGAAGCTATGGGTGCAGGGTATCAAAGGTCCATCACCTACATTTATATACGGTAACCTGCCAGAGATGCAGAAGATCCAATTGAAAAGCGTCAGGTCGACTCCTAATAATGCTGAAATTGTTGCGCACGACTATACTTCTTCTCTCTTCCCATATTTCGTGCAGTGGAGAAAGGAATACGGTAACACCCTTCCTTCCAGAACATGTTCTTTCTTTTACTTAATTATGTTCATCATCTTTACTCACTACAACTTAATTAATTTCTTCAATATTACTTAACTACTTCTATGCTGAATATATAAATGAATAAACATACTCTACAAGAGATCAAATCATTCGCTATATATATATATATGTATCTATCTAGGTAACTCTTATTTTGTTTGTCTCGGGTCTATTTGTTGTAGCCAGAAATCAATGACTGAAATGTTTCTGCAATTTTGTTCATACTTAGACGCTCCTTTTACAACTCTGCCGTTCTCTTATATCACTGTACCATTGCCTTATCATATGCTACACCATATTGTATCCATCATTCCTTTTTCTTTAATTTGCAATTTCGTTTTCAAAAATCTGTGTCAAAATAGAACGGAAACAGGCTACTGATGTAATGTGCTCATAGCATCACTACCTTAAATCTAATTTCCTTTCTCAGGAGCTTACAATTACTATACGATATCCGATGAAAAGCTTTCTCTCATGATTTTTTTATTGGATAATCTTGACTTTTAAGAGCTAACACCATGGGATCTCTGAATTGAATATTGCGGGAAGGAAAGCCAACACTATTTAATTTAAAGAAAATAGCAGCCAAGACCAACTTCAGACAAGCAACTTTCATCGGCTACTCCAAAGTTGGTAACTTGAACTATAGAAAACAAATTGTTTTATGTTTATGACATGAATGAACTAGACAGGGTGGGTGACAAGGACTTGAAGTAGTGTTATATATTTTTATGATTGGGACTACTCATAAGATATTTAATCTTTTCTGCAATATTAGTATTTGAAAGGAGCCTATGGTAATTGGTCTAAGTCCTTACGGCCAAGCCACGAATCTGATCATAGCATTAATCTTCTGGAATTTGAACTGCCACGAATAGAGCTGGCATTGCTGGGGTAGACGCGGATTTTCAGTCAACTCTGTGTTTCAGACGTGACCCCATTCATTAATAATTAAATTCTCCGGCCGCTTCGCAACAAAATATCAAAATCCAACACATGTATTTGTTTGGTCAACCAGTCAGAGCACATTTGCGACCCCATAACATCGTTGGCCTCCTTTTTTTTCCCTTTTGCTTTATAATTTTTGTCCATCCATAGTATACGTGGCGCGTGTAAAAGATAGGAAATTTCTTTCTGCTCATTCACAAATTTACATATTGATTATCTAAAAAAAATGAATATCAATCAAGCTAAATTTGTATTTCTGAAAAAATGCAGGTCCGATATACACGTATTCAACAGGGACAAGGCAGCACTTATATGTGAACCAGCCAGAGCTAGTGAAGGAAATGAACCAATGCATTAGTTTGAAATTTGGTAAGCCTTCTTATATAACTAAGAGACTGGCACCATTGCTCGGCAATGGCATTTTGAGATCCAATGGCCTCGTTTGGGCACAGCAGAGGAAAATCGTTGCACCTGAGTTCTTCACGGACAAGGTCAAGGTAAGTGTGTCGGAACACTAAAAATAATTCACGTGCACGCTGCAATGATGAATCAATGCATTTAAAAATCTTGAGCGTATCTATTCTAATGCAAACCCCTTTTGATACCTGAATTGGCTAATTAAGCAGCTGATGGTGGGGCTAATGGTGGAGTCGATACAACCTCTTGTAAGAAAATGGGAGGACTGCATTGAGGCACAAAATGGTCTGATGGCGGACATTAGAGTGGATGAGGATTTGAGGGGCTTCTCGGCAGATGTCATCGCTAGAGCTTGTTTTGGGAGCTCGTATTCTAAAGGCAAAGAGATTTTTTCCAAGCTTAGGAAACTTCAAACAGCCATTTCCAGGCAAAGCTTCCTTATCGCAGTTCCTGGCTATGGGTACGTTATGTGCTTTTTCCTCGTCTGTTGATGAGTTTCAGATAAGTCATCAGTCAAATTATACACACACACACACATCTATATTAGAGTCGGCTTTCTTCTAAGTTTTCATTACCTTGGCTTCTAAAGAAAGCCACATTCTTTGGAATTAATGACGTACGTCTCTAATTTGCTACGGACCTTCGACAACGGAATGATCGTTACCTGGCGCTCAGCTAAACTTTAGTATGTCTTGCTATTTGATACTAGTCTCCATTTGAATGCCTTATTTCATAAGGAGGCAGGCAGGGCAGCAGACACTGACAATAAAGAATTTACCTTTGATTCCTCTTTCTTCTTTCAGGTTTAATTCTCCTGCATATATATGAGCTAATCTATACTTTACGAGAACAATTGATGGAAAGTTCAACATTTTGCAACCACCCTTTAGTTTGATACCCTTTGTCTCTCAACTACGATTACAATTTACAAATTTTATATGCCACTATTTACAGCTTTTTTTCTCACTCATGCAAATGTAGACTTCTGCCAATGAAGAAGCAAAATGAGATCGTTAGCTTGGAGAGAGAGATAGAGTCACTAATTTGGAAAACAGTGAAAGAGCGAGAAAGAAAATGCGAAGAGGCATCTTCATTAGAGAAGGATTTATTTCACCACATACTAGAAGGGGCCATGAATGATCAAAGTCTTGGTAAGGATTCATCCAAGGGCTTCATAGTCGATAATTGCAAGAATATATACTTTGCAGGCCATGAGACTACTGCTGTCGCAGCCTCCTGGTGTCTCATGCTACTTGCTCTGCATCCTGACTGGCAATCTCGTGTACGGACAGAAGTGGCTCAAGTCTGCGGAGACAGCTTTCCAGCTGCAGACTCGGTCTCCCGCCTGAAAACTGTAAACACAATGCGCGAGCCGCAGTTTTGAAACTAGCTAGTAGTCTTGTACTCACTAGCATTACATCTCCTCTACAATTATTTCTGCCAAAGTGGTAACCTAACAAAGGGTGTTTCTTGCAGGTAACCATGGTGATTCAAGAAGCTTTGCGTTTATATCCACCAGGGGCATTTGTGTCGAGGGAGGCGCTTGAGGAGATCCAGCTTGGAAATGTTACCATTCCCAAGGGAGTATGCTTATGGACTCTGATACCAACTCTGCATCGGGACCCTGAGATTTGGGGTTCAGATGCAAATGAATTCAAGCCAGAGAGGTTCAGTGATGGCATTTCTAAAGCTTGCAAGTTTCCTCAAGCCTATATTCCATTTGGATTGGGTCCTCGCTTGTGCCTGGGCAGAAACTTGGCAATGGTTCAGTTAAAAATTGTCCTCTGCCTTATAATCTCCAAATTTACTTTCTCTTTATCGCCAAAATATCGTCATTGTCCTGCTTACAGAATGATTGTGGAGCCTGGGAATGGCGTACATATTCTAATTCAAAAGATCTAACAGGGTTGACCAATTTTAACGGGGTTCTAGTTACAAGGCAGGAGTTTAGTTTATCTTGTTATTTGTTTTCTTTATCGTCCTGTTTGGTACGGCTCTTAAATCTGGATCTCTTGATTGTGTGAAAGCTTATAATATTGCTTCTATTGTTACACTTTTATGTTTTTTTTTATTCATTAAATAAATCTCAACCACCTGAAGCTCTTAACCAGACAACTTATTTTTTTAGAGAAACCAGTCATCTAATATAATAAAAATCAAAGCCATTGCGACAAAATTTAATTTCTGTGTATGGCTTTATTTATTGATGCCCAGAAAGTCTTCGACCTCTTAGTCCTCATTAACTTTTTGTTATTTAGGAAGGAAATTACGTGTTTAAGTTTGTTTGAATTTATAATTTAAAAAATTTAATCAGTATGCATATAATTGAATTAATATTTAATTGAGACATTATTCAATTTAAAAAGCAAGTTATGAGAAATAAATAGAAGAATATCACTATAAAAAAGGAATCAACGAGATTTATATTTGTTTGTCTAATTCTAATTGTATTTAATTTGAAAATTGAAGTTCAAAAAATTTTGGTTTAGTGATAAAGAAGAGGTTCTAATACAACGAGTCAGTTTGTTTAGTTAAATAATGTAATTAAAAAAAAAAACTTGAAAATTGAAGGGTCATCTTGAAATGTTTTCTGTTAAGCTTTTATGTTTGTAATTATTTTACGTGATTTCATTTGGTTCGTGAAAATTAATTTTTAAAAAATATTTTTGGTAAAATGTTTATATTTTTGGAAGAATGGAAAATTTTTATTGTTTGCAAGTGTCTATAAAAAATATTGTTATTTATTTGTTGTTTGATTTTTTTTTTAAATTATTTTTTATTTAAATGATATTGATATAATTATTAAAATATTAAAAATTATTTATTATTAAAATTATTAATTTTATTAAAATAATAATATTAAAAATAATATTATTTATTAATAAAATATTAAAAATATTTATACTATTGAAATAATTATATTCTATATCAAAAGTGTTTATTATTGAATCAAAAGTTTTATTTATTTATAAACAACTCTTTTACGTGAAAACAATTTTCAAAAAATGAGTTTTTTTTCTTGATTAATAAATCATTCTTCATCGTCAATTTTTTTTGTCAAACAAATACAGAAATTATAAAAATTATTTTATGCAAAATGAACGGAGACTATGGATTTAATTTTAAATTTGGACTAGTTTGTTTCCTCGTTGTTCCTAGCTTTTCTCCGATTCAGAGGAGCGACCTCATTCTGCTCACTTTTCTCAATCGATGCAGAATTATTTGCCGCCTCATCTCTTTCCAAATACATTAAAAATGAAATCTCTGAACAATGTAGATACATGGGGATGCAGCGTTTTCTATTCGCTTTTAGACTTTCATTTTCATCCATTTCTTATTTTAATGATGTTTGTTATGCAAGACAAGCAGGCGGAGATCGAGTTGTCAATGGCTTCAACAATTCAACAAACACTCTTTCGAATTTTTTGCAGAATGGCAGACCAGATTTCACGAATTTTTCCCTGTTTCATGTTTGTAATCACAATCAATCCCTTTCTTTAGTCATTGTTACAGCACCAAGCTATCAAATTGCAATCCAATTTCAGACTATGTGAGCTTTCGAAATCTCCTTTCGATACCCATTTATGGTTCGACTCTTAAATCTCACTTGCATTTTCCTAGTGCTAAAATGCATTGTTTGGTCCTCTTACACTTTACAGTGCTTCAAAGCTAAAGAAATGATGAAGTTAAGGAGTAGTCTTTGTGGGGTTAGCATGCGAGGATCGTCTTCCCAACTTCTTCAACGAACTATTACTTTCAAGTGCGTTGCAATGAGCAACAGAACCAGAACAACTCGTCAGAGTCAGAGCTGCCCGTTGTTGTATACACAGCAGGTTAGAGTTATCACTGTTACTTCATTTTCCTTCTTCCCGATTAAAGAAAAGTATACTCTTGGTGCCTTAGATTGGTAATGAGAAGAAATTCCCTGTCATACTTGTTACTCAATTTCTTCATAGTCGAACATTGCAGTTGCAGTAACTTTACCATACCAAAACCTCTAATACCTGTTCTGGTTTAAAAACGCTGAACTTAGGATAGGTTTCACTAATGATGAGGGCCAAAGGATGAGTGTGCCAAGCATATTTCCAATCCCGAATAATTTGTAAAACATTTTCAAAGTTACATGTGCTGGCAGACTGGTTTTATAACTGCAGTACTTAGCAAGAAATCTAACAAGGTGGTTGTGCAAAAATCTATTGCTCAATTCGCCAGTAGATATTTAATGTGTAAAATATATGATGCCTTAAACACACATAATATTTGTGTCATATATGAGTTGTACCTTGTCATCTGCACTTTCTATCAAGAAACACTTACTTGAATTGCATTTGAGGTATTTCTATGTACTCCTGCAAACATTGGTCTTTGCAAATTTTTTCTATGGTGCTTGCATTAAATTTTATTTATCTAAGGGAAAAAAGATAGTTGCTTTAATTGATTGAGTAACAATAATATTTTCCTGCATTTTAATAATATAAATTCAAATCCATCTGGCTAAATTATTGTTTTAAAAATCTTGACAAATCGTGAATTGTTTGAACATCCAAATACGCTTAAAATGAAGATGTTCTTATTACTTTCTTTCCTTTTTGTGGCTCCTTTCTTATATCACTTTTCAAGTTGAATTGAGTATAAGGCAAACTTTACTTTTGTCTTTATTGACGTAATCAGAGCGTCATTGTAATAGAACATTTATTTTCTCAGCGTACATATGTCAATTCTAACTCTCCATGCAGCGAGAACCTTTTTCTGGTCATTATGTGTTCATAACTTGGGGAATCCACCAGAATACCTTAAATGGTAATTAATTAATTGCCTTATAAAACGGCCTTGTTCATCTCATTAGAGCTTCACAAGACAGAGGAAAAAATATAGGTGTTGTCAAAATTTAACAGAAAAATAATTCTGTCATCGCTAGTTTGCTCAAAAGAGGCAGAGTAGGTAATGTTCTGTTCATGCATTTTATGTCTAAACATTACTTGCTAGTATATTAGATAAAATTGGAGTGCATTCTCTCGAGCATTTTTTAAATGCTCTATTTGGTTCACCATTTTTAATCTAAACCATGATAATTTTTGAAATCTTGTTTCTGTTTCTGTTTATGTGTATTTATTTACCTATTGTTGTTTACATCTTTAGCTCGGATTATGATATTAAGATAGCGTTGGTATATCTTCTTTAGTAGATCGATTGCGTTTATGTTAGATGGGGAAAAGTTTTAAATTTTATTCCTGAAAAAAATGTCTGAATCTGGTTTTTCTGTCAAAAAGAAAGAAATTATTTTTTAGTGCTAAAAGAAAATTTTTGATTCATGATATGCTCTGAAAAAATTGTTCAATCTTCCCCTATCTCTTTAGACAATGGGTTGTTGTGATGGTTATATGATAATGCTAAAACTACTATTATTTTGGTGCTGACATTCTTGAGATTTAAAGTAGCTTGGTTTAAGACTTTTCAAGCAGTATTTTTTGGAATCAGAACTGTGTGTATAAGTTGGCCATTTTTGGCATCAGAGATAAATATTGTTTATTGGATGGGAGTAGAGGGTGCCCAAGGAGGACGTCAACATACCAAAGGAAAGAAGGAAGCACGGAATGGAAGATATAGCTTAATTCATACGGAAAATATATGTCTAGAATTCTTTATTGTTCCTTTTCCTCTAGTACTCTTATCCGTTTTTAGTTGGAATTTCACTTGTATTGATGTATTTATGTTTGTAAATGTGTATCACTGTTGTTGTCGTATTGCCATTGACATTTATGATTTCACTTTTTAAACAGGCAGACAGAAACAAAGGGAAAAAAAGAACTCTGTTGCATTTTATAAAGCTACAAAATTGCATCTTATGGTACTTATTGTGAGAACTTACAAGAAAAATACATTATGTTAAGTGGGGAATATAGAAGGAGTCCACGAATAGTTGAACTGGATGCACGGAAAGCACAAGAATCGAGGAGCCAAAATATGGCCAATGTGATATGTGAAGTGATGGACGTGGAGGAACTGGATAAGGGACAAGATATTTTGAAACAAAAGCGCGGAAGGAAAAAGGTTAAGGTCAGAGCTGTCCAAGATCTTGTTGTTAATTCAGTTGAATATAAAGATCAGAAGGTACCTTCTGTGACTTATCCTTTTCAAACGTTTTACCTTGCAGTTATACACATTCTTTTGTTCTCTCAAATATAGAACTAGACCTGCAAAAATTTCATGCCCACTTTACTTTGAAAATTTAAGAAACAAAGATTCTTTTCGATTTTGATTTTATCCAAGTTGGATGAAACAGTGAGAGAACTAACAATGTGGAGCTAGAGAGGACTAACAAGGAGCAAGAAGTGTTGAATGCATTCCAATCATATGGCATGATGGGGAATGTGATGGTTAAAATATTGCAATACATGCTAAACACAAGATGCCAAGTAATGTAAAAGTATGTAGCAACAAAATTTCTTTAAGGGGAAGGTGTATAATATAGCGATAGAAAGTAATGGAGAGTGAGAGGAAGTGAGGTTGGTGAGAAAGCCGTTGATTTGGTATGTGAAGGGGCAATTTGTGGATTTGGGAGGTTGGTTCTATAGATGTATCTCTGCTAACAAAAAGGGTAACAAAATATCACTACGTTTTTATTGATTATGTAAAGAAAGTATTAACCAACAAAGGTAGGCCATCTGTTCTTTATGCTACATGATTAGTGAGTATCATTAAGAAAGTTTTGCACGTAATTAGGCTCTCCCTAATGGATATGACAAATTGGATAAGCATATCAAACCCATCTCTTTGAATGCCAGTCATTAGAACTAATTTAAAATTCCCTGCAAGGTCCAAGAAGTGATTAGATCATAGCCTTATTCTTTTGCATTATTGATGCCACTGCTGTCCCAGATTGATTGCTGTGTCAATTGCTGCTAATTGCTGCTATTGTAGTCATTTAAGAAATTACCAGGAGTTCCATGGAGTGGCTTCCATCAATGGAATTGTTATTCCTATTTTTGATGCTAGTGATCTCTTACATTGATTGTTGTGTCATTTGACGCTAATTGCTGCTATTGTAGACAATAAATTGAATATAATTTGAAAGTTTAAGCTGAGATCTTGATAACAAAGATCTTGAAAAAATCAAGTAGATTATGGCTTGTTATTTAAAGAAATGCTATTATATTTTCAACAAATGTTGAATTTTTATGAAACTAATATATGTGCAATTTTTGAATAATACTACTAGAATAGCTGTATCTCATTCACTAGAATCTTTCTCTTGATTATTTGTTTGCCTTCAATTGGACAGTCAAAAGTGCACCTCCTTCTCTTAGTGCATATATTTAATCCTTCTCTTAGGGAGCATAAATAGTAGAATGTATCTAGGAGCATAATATATTCCTCTAGCTTGAGTATCAACAGAGGCTGTCTTTTTCTGGAAAATGAAGGTGTTTAACGTGGTACCTTTTCAATAGAAAATATGCTAAAAGTCTATGAAAAGCAGGAGCTTGCCAAAGTTGGTTTTCTTATCCAAATATATGAATAAGTTGATAACACTAGTTTAATTATATCGTATATTTCTATGTTTGTTTGAGATGGCTATAGTTAATCCATTTTTGTTTACTTTCATATTATGTTAAAGCTTAGTATCAACAGAGGCTGTCTTTTTCTGGAAAATGAAGGTGTTTAACGTGGTACCTTTTCAATAGAAAATATGCTAAAAGTCTATGAAAAGCAGGAGCTTGCCAAAGTTGGTTTTCTTATCCAAATATATGAATAAGTTGATAACACTAGTTTAATTATATCGTATATTTCTATGTTTGTTTGAGATGGCTATAGTTAATCCATTTTTGTTTACTTTCATATTATGTTAAAGCTTATTTGATTCACCTGCAGACTGACACTGGGAATGATGAAGATCACCTTATCAATGCTGGTTAGCTCATGCTTAAATTTAAAATCGAAAGTGCAGTGTTATCATTTCTCATATGAAATCATGGTGATGTATTCATATTTTTTCACTTATTGCTCATGGTACGTTAAGCAGCTAATGTGCCATCTAGAGCTGCAACACCAGAAAAAAGCAAGCTTGAACTACTGCTTGGCATATTGCAGAGGTTTGTATTTATCTCATGGACGAATCAAGCTCTGATAGCTTTAACTAAGAAATATAATGGATTAAATATCTTATTTCCTTCCACAAGAAAAAAAAAAAAAGACTTCTGTGTTAATGATTGTTAAGAGATTGCATTTGCTGTTACTTTTTCATCTATTGTAGGAGAGACACACATAAATATTTGCAGAGCAGTAATGCGGAAGAGGGTGGGTACTTAGTAACTGTTTTATCTGTTTTCCTTTGGAACATTTCATTTTTCTCTGTCCATAATACTAGTCCCTTCAAATTTTCAAAAAACCTGTGATTTATTGGTTAACGTCTGAAAAACTTTAAACAGTTTATAATTTGTATCAAAAATTAAAAAGATAGACTGAAAATTATTTCACGTTAATATTAGACTGAAAGTTTGAAATTATTTCGATGTTGATATTTCACTGTTTTTGAAAATTTTTGAAGAGGCACTGTATTGGTGGAAAGGAACATATCTCATGAGTTGGCTAATTAACTATAGTTCTTAAACTGAAGGTTGAATTCTATTATGATGTCATCAAAGAACCAATGGATTTTGGCACGATTGCAAAGAAACTGAATGAAGGAAGTTATCAAACACTGGAAGAATTTGAGGTTTGCTTCCAAAATGGTTGCTTATCTATTTGTTTGATCACTTATTTTTGGGCTGGGGAAGACTTTCATGTTGTTCCAGAACTTAGGAATCAAATTGCATTCTCATGTTTCTTCTGATCAGTGACAATTATGTTATTATAGCAGCTTGAGGACACAGTATCACTTTTCTCTTTCTTGACAAATGATTTCTGTGGAAATTTGGAGCTACCATTTTTTATTTTCTTTTGGTTTTGAGGGGGGCACTCTAATTCTTTGAATGTTGATTGCAGTTATTAAATTTTAACTTTTTGTTGTCAAGTTAAAAGCAGTCATTGTTTGTTATTTCTTCCATTGTTTTGCGACACATGATTTGCTATTCTAAGAATATTAATCTGTGGTAGGCTGAAAATTTTACTACTTCCATCACAATGGTCATAGCAAGCAATGAGGGATGTTTGTGATGTTAAGAAAGTTTGGATCCATCTAGGTCCTATTTTACATCTATCTCTTCTGAAGTCACATACACCTTATAACCATCCAAATTTACATTGCAAGTGAACTTTAGGCTGTTTAGTTGTTGGGAAAGGGTCCTATGGATGAAATTACAGTCCCATTGCATATTTCAAAACCATGATGACCATGGATTGAAGACCTTCTATGGAGCTTGTTGTCATAGAAACTCTTTGGATCCATCAATTAATTGGTTCTTTTAATTCTTTTACACAGCATGATGTATTTTTGATATCCAACAATGCCATGCTTTTCAATGCTTCAAATACCATCTATTACAGACAGGTAAGTCAACCAAAATTTTACTCTATCTTTAAACTATGTAACAATATTCTCTGCATTTTAACCATAAATTGTTGATGTTCTCAGAATTTTCTTTGTTTCCTGAACCAAATGAATTTTGGTTTTCCAGGCACGTGCCTTAAAAGAACTAGCTACAAGGCTATTCCTTGCTCTTAAAACTGATCCTGAAAACTTTGAAACTGAAGCTTCCATGCGAAGAATGGGAGTTGGTAGGAGGTCAAAAGCTGACATTAGAATTTTGAACTGTAACTCTAACAACAAGAATAATACTGGAATTGGTGCAAGAGGTAGGTCATGCTACTCATTTGTGCGGTATCTAGTTTTTTTTCTTTTTTTAATCAATATTTAGTTTAAGCACGTCTATCTCCTCTTACTCCAAATTTATATTGACCAAATAAATGTTATTTTTCTGGTATAAGTATCAAATATTATGCAATAAAATAAATGCCTATAGAGATTATTATGAATATATGCAAATACAATGCATCAATATGTAATACATGAGAATGTGTTTGGTACACAAGATTATGATAGGATAGGATAAGATGATATTATGAATAGGATTAGATTAAATAATGTCATCTTGTCTTGTGTTTGATGAATGCAAGGATTCGGATAGGATAATTTATTTATTGGTCAAAATTATCCTTCCTCAAAGGTTATACAATTTAAATTATTGATATAATTTTTAAGGGTATAATAGAACATGTAAGTTCAATCCTATGGATTAAAAATAATTCTCTCTATTTTGGGAAGATTGAATCATCCTATACCAAGAGGATGATTAATCCTTCTTGTAATCCTATCCTTTTCTTAAGATACTAACCAAACATAATATAGGATGATTATTATCCTACTCTATTCATCATCCTATGCATCAAACATGACCTAAGCGATAAAGGTTGTCATATAACTCCCAAACATGTGCAATGGATACGTTTTAAAGCATATGATTTAAGATAAGCTTTTGCTCTTATCCTAACCTTATTTAAATTAATTTAATGGTTTTCAAAATTGCATTTGAACAGGCCATAGAGCTCAAAGAGGACTTGATGACTTTGAAGTGGAAAAGCGTCAAACTTATAGAGCATGGAATTCTTTTCTAAGTGAGAATGGATCATTAGTCTCGGCAATTTATAACAGTCCAAAGCAACTTAAACTGGTGAGTATTGTTTCTTCCAATTGAATATATATCTGCATCTTGCCAAATAAACAATCTAGGGACATGGTCTAAATATGTTTCAAAACCCTTTTTACTTCTAAAATATGTCAACTGTCTTCATTACACCCAAAGCAAGTGCACTTTATATGAGATCTCTATTAGGACTTTGTGGGCATACTTTAAACATGCAAGTGGCAGGTACTTGTGGGAATTAGTGTTTCGATTGGCATTAAGGTTGGAAATGTTGGAATTAAAGAATATATTGAGACTTCCGAAATATGGATAAACCAATGGATATAAATTATTGATAATGATTTAAAAGAAAAAAAAAAACAGAAATTCATAGTTTAAGTTTGAAAATGTTGAATAAACTTTCAAATTCACTAATTCATTAATTATGTATTTTTAACACTATGATTTATAGAGCATGAGATATGGATATATGGCATATGGTAGAAGACATAATGATGTGTGATTCAACACTACGAGTGATATTATACAGACTTAGACTATTTAGATTATTAAGTGTGGAAAAATGAGAGTATATTGAAAACTTTTGTGTTAAATCATACAAACACCATAGATTTAAATACAGCTAGCTAGAGAGTAAACTAGGAAACTAAATATTTCTAAATCTAATCCCTATAATCAAGAAATTGTCTATCTTGATATTCTGTCCTTAATTCTAGAGATACAAATTCTCAATTTTAGGGATACAGATATATACAGATTACAATCAGCAGATTACAAAATACAACCACTTGTAACTAAATGTTTTCCCACACTCC
Source organism: Durio zibethinus (assembly GCF_002303985.1). The sequence continues at coordinate 4,559,271 of NW_019167926.1, read as the reverse complement.
CCCTCAAGCTGGTGAATAGGTGTTTTCCATTCCCAGCTTGGAAATAATTTCCTGAAATGTCGCACTATTGAGGCCTTTAGTCAACACATCTGCAAGTTGACCCTTGGTTGATACATATGGGGTGCAAATCAATCCACTGTCTAGCTTTTCCTTTATGAAGTGCCGGTCTACTTCAATGTGTTTTGTTCTGTCATGTTGCACAGGATTGTGTGCAATGCTTATTGCAGATTTATTATCACAGTAAAGTCTCATTGGTCCATCCCATTTGATCTTCAAGTCTTCTAGAATAATCTTTAACCATAGTAATTCACAAATTCCTTGAGCCATTGCCCTAAACTCTGCTTCAGCACTTGATCTTGCCACCACATTCTGTTTTTTACTCCTCCAAGTTACAAGATTACTACCTAAAAAAGTGCAGTAGCCTGAGGTAGATCTTCTGTCAGTTACTGAACCTGCATAATCAGCATCTGTATATGCCTCTAGTACCAACCCTGAATTTCTTTTAAACAAGATACCTCTCCCAGGATTAGCCTTCAAATAGTGTAGTACACGGTAGACAGCCTATAGGTGTACTTCTTTAGGACTATGCATAAATTGACTTATCACACTCACAGCATATGCTATGTCAGGTCTAGTATATGAGAGATAAATAAGTCTTCCAACTAATCTCTGGTACATCTCCCTATCTACAGCAGTATCTTCATTAGCTTCTCCAAGCTTATGATTAGGATCTATAGGGGTACTTGCAGGTTTACATGCGAGCTTCCCAGTTTCCTTCAAAAGATCCATCACATATTTCTGTTGTGAGATAAAAATACCATGACGTGAGTGGGCTACTTCAATTCCTAGGAAATACTTCAATCTCCCTAGCTCTTTTATCTCGAATTCTCTGGCCAAACACTGTTTTAGAGACTCTCTTTCTTTTTCATCATCTCCAGTTACAATTATATCATCAACATATACTAATAGAATTGTGACCTTACCCGAATCTGAGTGCTTGATAAACAGTGTGTGATCCCCTTGACTTTGTTTATATTTCATTCCTAGCATCACTTTGGCAAATCTCCCGAACCAGGCCCTAGGAGATTGTTTAAGGCCATATAAAGCCTTTTTCAGCTTGCATACTTTTTGTGCTTCTAGATGACCCCCAAATCCCGGTGGAACTTTCATATATATTTCTTCTTCCAAATCACCATGTAAAAAGGCATTCTTTACATCAAATTGTTGAAGCTGCCAATTGTAATTTGCCGCCAAGGATAACAAAATCCTAATTGTATTCATCTTGACAACTGGAGCAAAAGTTTCCTGATAATCCACTCCATAAGTTTGAGTGTAGCCCTTAGCTATCAGCCTGGCCTTGTATCTTTCAATAGTACCATCTGCCTTATACTTTACAGTGAAAACCCATTTACACCTAACTGAATGTTTTCCTGCAGGCAACTCTACCAGTTCCCATGTCTTATTTTTCTCTAAGGCCTCCATTTCTGTTTTCATCGCCTGCCTCCATTTCTCATTGGATAATGCCTCAGATAATGTAGTTGGAATAGAAATAGTGTCTAGGCTCACAAGAAAATTTTTATGGCATGGTGAAAACTTTTCAAATGACACAAAATTAGAGATTGGGTATAATAGATGTTTAGTACATTCTCTAGTTCCTTTCCTAATGGCAATAGGTAGCTCATAATCACTAATTTTAGGAGAGTCATGCTCATTTTGAGAAATAGAATCAGAGACTGTAATTACCTCATTTCCAGAGTTAGGATTAGGTTCTTGGATTTGCACCGATTCAGGAGCTGAAACTTTCTTTCTTGAGTACACCTGTAATTCTTTCACAGAATCAAGAATAGTATTATCTTTAGTCACAACTTCTGTGTTTGGAATGGGTTCAAATTTAGAATCAATGTTTGACTTGGACTCTGAAGAAATGGGTTTAGGCTCAAAAGAATTAATGGGTGAAACTGTTTTGGAGGAGGATGACAAGTCAAGCAAAAAGAAGTCTTTATCCTTATCTTCTATAAATGATGTCTCCCCCTGAAGATAAGGTTGAGTAAAAAATGGTTTACTTTCTTCAAAAGTGACATCTGCAGAGACATAGAACTTTTTGGTAGGAGGATGATAGCACTTATACCCTTTCTGAGTTGATGAATACCCCACAAAGATACACCTAATTGCTCTCGGATCCAACTTTCCCCTATTATGACTGTGAACATGAACAAATGATGTACAACCGAATATCCTAGGTGTGAGGTTGTTTGTGGTATTAAGGTTGGGATAAAATTGTGAGAGTAGTTCCATAGGAGTTTTAAATCCCAAAATCCTTGAAGGTAACCTATTTATAATGTGTGTAGCAGTGAGAACAGCTTCCCCCCAGTAAGATTTGGGCACATTTGCTTGAAAAAGGAAGGCTCGGGTTGTGGCTAGTAAGTGGCTGTTTTTTCTCTCTGCCACTCCATTTTGCTGTGGAGTATTAACACAAGATGACTCATGGATAATCCCCTCATTTTGGAAATAGGTGGATAGACTCTGGTTGAAATAGTCTCTTGCATTATCAGACCTAAATCTCTTGATTCTCACTCCAAATTGATTTTGGATCATGTTTTGGAAGCTAAAAAACACACTATTCACATCTGATTTGGATTTAAGTAAAAAAACCCAAGAAACCCTGGTACAATCATCTATGAATGACACAAACCATCTTGTCCCAGAAATATTAGGAACTGTAGAGGGACCCCAGATGTCACTATGAATCAAGTAAAAGGGAGTAGAACTTCTTTTGTTGCTAATTGGAAAAGATATACATCTGTGTTTTGCAAGTTCACAAACATCACAATGAAACTCTTCAATGTTTAATCCTTTGAACAAGGAAGGAAACATGTTTTTCAAAGTTCCAAAAAAAGGGTGTCCAAAACGAAAATGATAAAGCCCGATTTTGTCTTTATTGGAAGATTGTTCAAAAAGAAATGACAAAGGTAAACTATTCTTGATATTACTTATGTTGTTGGATGTCTCAGATAGTATAGTCCCATCCTTCTCCTTAGCAAGTCCAATCCTCTTCCCCGAACCCTGGTCCTGAAATTCACAGTAAGAGGGATAAAAAGTCACATTGCAGTTCATGTCTCTAGTAAGTCTTTGTATAGATATCAAGATTAGTAGACAATCTAGGAACATGAAGAACATTTTTAAGAAATGAATGAGGGATTAATTTGAACATCTCCTAATCTTGCCACTGTAGTAAGTGAACCATCTGCAACAGTAATTTTCTTAGTACTAGGACATAGGGTATATGTACTAAACTTTTGTGAAAAATGTGTCATGTGATCTGTGGCTCCTGAGTCAATGACCCAAGAACTCTTAATGGACTTATCTGAGACATTTAATCCATGAGAATTAGAGACTTTACCTGCACCAGAGTCCTTACCTGAGTGTGCCAAGGAGCATACACCAGTAGCCTTTTCAAGAGTTCCCAATAAGCTTCTCAGTTTCTCAATCTCCTTTTATCCAACTCTCCTTGTTCCTGAGACTTTCTCCTGGTTTTAACTCCATTGCAGTCATGTGAGCTTGTCCTTGATTCTTGGCTGTCCTCCTTTATAACCCCATTCTTTGCTTGAATTTGAAGGTTTTCCATGTAGTTTTCCAGCAACGATCTCTGGTGTGCCTTGGCTTTCTTGCAATAGGTGCAACCAAAGATTGTCGCGATTTGAAGTTTTAGCCCGAATCACCTTTCCCATTCTCACTGACTGGTAATTGTTCTAAGCTTTGGTTCTTCCCACCATTAGAGACCATAACAGATCCTTCTACATGCACACTGTCAAGCATCACTCCTCTTCTGCTCTCTTCTGCTCTAACCATGGATATCACTTCATTTAAAGAGGCAGATCCTGTTTTCCCCAGAATTTGGACTCTGACTTGATCAAACTCAACATTCCAGTCCAGCAAGAAAATCATAGACTCGATCTTTTTCAATAAATTTCTTCAAAGTTGTTGCATCTTCACTGCACTTCATTTCTATGCACCGGTAGTGATCTGCCAAAGATTTTTAAGAAGAATAGCATACTCTGTGACTGACTTATTCCCTTGTTTGAGAGCTGCAGTCTTGATCTTGACCTCATAGACTTGAGCAACATCTTTAACTTTGGAATAGGTTTGACGAATTGATTCCCAAATGTTCTTTGGGCCGTGGGACAAAAATCATACAAGTGTCACTAATATCTGGCGTCATAGAATTCCACAAACCATGACATAACCATAGAACCTCTTCATTCCCAAGCCCAAATTTTGGATCTCCTTTCTCAGGACCTGTGCCCAGAAGATGGCTCAATTTTCCTTTCCCTTTTAGAAAGGTTTGAACCAACTGAGACCACTTCAAGTAGTTCTTTCCATTCAACCTGTATGCAGCTTGGATATTCTGTAATTCCGCTGTGGTTTGACCAGTTGTTACTTCTCCAAATCGAGTAGTAGCGGCAGATTCTACTATTTCTGACATGATTACCTTTCTCAGGACTGAAACAAGTATAGGCAATGAAGGCCAAAAAGGAACAAAATAAAAGTATGACAGACCTAACAAAATTTGGCTATGAAGGCCTAAAAAAATTCAGCAATGAAGGCTGAGAAATTTTCTTCCCAAGAAGAGTCTAAAGCTCTGATACCATGTGGAAAAATGAGAGTATATTGAAAACTTTTGTGTTGAATCATACAAACACCATAGATTTAAATACAGCTAGCTAGAGAGTAAACTAGGAAACTAAATATTCCTAAATCTAATCCCTATAATCAAGAAATTGTCTATCCTGATATTCTGTCCTTAATTCTAGAGATACAAATTCTCAATTTTAGGGATACAGATATATACAGATTATAATCAGCAGATTACAAAA